>JACERP010001397.1:0-21366 GCA_014080715.1 Scenedesmus sp. NREL 46B-D3 | reverse complement strand
ACGCTAGCAGCAGCTGGTACGCTGCCTGAAGTTCGCCGACAATGCTTTAGATGCAACAACAGCTGATACGTTTCTTGAACCCACTGCATATGAATCAGTAGAGAACGCGCCTGCAGGCAATGCAGCAGCAGAAGCAGCAGCAGCACCAGTGACAACTTCAGCAGGCGAGGCAGCAGCTGAACTTGTGCCTGTTTGCCTGGTCCCCGTATCCAAAATATGTTGCTAAATTCTAGGCCATGAACACCGTGTCCAAGCGCTAATTGCTGCGCCCGCCCACCTTGCGAGGCCAGCCCACTTCCCGCGCAGAGCAGCACCAGCAGCACTGGCGCCACCAGCCTCCTCAAGCATAGCATTTATCCGACTTGATTATTTTATCGTCTTGCAACCATTCAGATAGAGAGCGTGAGAAGCTGGGCTGCCGGTACTCTTTCAGCAGTACACCTTTTTGAAGGAGCTTCGGACGCACGAAAGAAATAAAGAACAGGGAACAGAGTTGTGTCTAACACTACAAGGCCTGCGCCTGGCATCAGCTCTGGAAAGTGACACAGCTGCGCGCCCTCACACACGGACCTGCATCACACGTGTCCCTTTTTGTCCTTTTTCACATGATTCACCCGTCTGCAAAATGCACAACTTTGCTGCAAAACTCATGAATCGCTGTTTTCCACGCTGGGCGCCCAACACCTAGATCTGCGTGAGCTTGCGCAGCTCGTTGGCCGCTGCTTCAGCCCCAATCTAGCTGCTGTGAAACCAAACACAGCCGCGAAATTGCTGCGGCATGAGAAAGCCAAAAATCACTCAACTCAATCAAGACTCCCAGCCCACCGTTAACCATCTTGGTCCAGCGCATGTGCACACAGCAACCCTACTGGGCAGTCCCTGCAGTTGAACAGCCGTCATCGCATGCAGATGTGCTGCAATGTTAAACATTTGCAGGAAGACACACTTTGCAAAGAAAATGCAGCAAATGCGGCACTCACATTGCTAGAAGAGCAGCCACTGAAGTGTGCAGCCACTCAAGTGCAGCCACTGAAGCAGCCCACAAAGTGCTGACCGCAAACAAAACGCACCATGATTTGGTGCACTGGAACAAAAACTGCTACCTGTTGTCTGCAAACAGCTGAGCTGCAGGAGTCCAAGCAACAAGTACGAGCATCTACCCAGGGCTATTTAACACCAAGTCCATGCAGCAGCCTGCAACTGAAGCTACTGCTGTGCTGCCTTTTGTTCCTGCTTGTTGTCTGGCTGCTGCTGCTTGTTCCTGTGCTGCAAACATGGCTTTGAGCCGCTCGCCTTCCCTGAGTCTGTGCGGACCTTCTTGCGCTCAGCAAGCTGCACACAACCGCAACAGCAGCAGAGCAGCAGGGCCAATAGCAAGTTCAAGTCATAAGAGGGGAGGCACAGCTGACAGAGTCAGTCCAAAAGTGTTGCTGTGTGCACCTTGTGACTCCGCCAGCTGATGCAGCAGCAGCTGGAGTGCGACGCGAAGGGCAGCACAGCAGGATTGTTAAGGGTGCACCAACATGCCACAAAGATGTCGCGGAGCCTGGTGCACTCTGTGCAGCAGTCCTTGCACTCAGCGAGGTGCATTCAACAGAAATCCAGAAGACGCATCCCATACCACCCTAGCTTGTCTGTGGAAATAACTGTGCAAACTAAGCTTCCAGGAGAAAGTTTGGCCACCTGCCTTTGCAGCACCTACATCCGGCTGTGTCTGTGACAGCCTTGCACTTCTGCCCTTAGCAGACATGGCTGCTGGCAGAGCTTAAAGCACAAAGAACTGCATATTCGGTGTCTGACGAATTAGCTCGCACATCAGCTCGCACCGTATCCTGCGTGTACACCTTGCGCTTGAACCCTTCGTGGTAGTAGCTGCCCACTGCCTGCCCTGCCTGGCCCTCCTCCTCTGCTGCCACCCGGCGCTCCAGGAAGCCACGCAGACTGCCCGGCAGGACCTGATCCGTCACAGCAGAGAACTCGCCACCTGAACAACAGCAAGGCACCAGACCGCAGAGTGATGGCATGCAGAGGGAGGTTGGGGTAGCAGCAACAAGCGAGATGGCTGAACGAGCATGTTGTAAAAACGCCCCTGAAGGCCCTAATCATTTGCATTGCTGCTTGCACACGCGACCGCTCATGCAGTCTGGCGCGAACTCGGACATTAATAGCACGGAAACACCGACACAGTAACCAGCAGGCCATAGCTTTGCTGCTCAAGTCACCGGACAACACAGGCAACCCCCGCTGCCGTTGCAGCTTGCGAAGGAGATCGACCAGCACAGCACACAGGTCCAAGCACCTGACGTTTCCCGCGCAGCCACTGCGACATGAGCCGACTCTGTCTCCAGCAGCAGCGGCCCGCCAACCACCCACAGCCGTCCCCGACCATCAAATGCTACAGTCGCAGGGTTTGCCACATCCCCAAACGCCAGCTTCTGCAGCAGCTGCAAGCTCGCTGCCCTGCCCTCCACACCCTGCTGCACCTGCAGCAGCTGCACCTCTTGCTGTCCCTCAACCGTTGCTGCGACGACAGATCCGTCAGGCGAGACCGCCACACTGAGCACAGCTGCACAATCCTGCCGCTGGTATGGCCGGCCCTTGAAGGGCTGTGGGTCTGCTGTGTCACCACCAGCAGCACCGTCGTCGTCCCCGTCGCTGCTGCTGGAACCGCCGTCATCACCATCACCAGCTTTTGCATCTGCTGCTGCGTCACCTGCTTCGGCTGCATCCCCTTGTTCTGCGCCATTCGCTGCCGCTTCCTGCTTCTGCTCCTGCTTGCTCTCTTCCTGCTGCTCCTGCTCCAGCTGCTTCGGCTGCTCAGATGCCACAAAGCTGGCAAGCTGCTGGCCCATGTCTGCATCCCATAGCCGGACTGTGCCGTCACCGCCGCCTGTCACCAGCAAGCTGCTGCTGCCAGCAGCGACTGCTGCTGCTGCCGGCACTGCTGCACTGCAGGTGACAAAGTTGGTGTGGCCTAAGCAGTAGCTGTGGATCTCGTAGGAGCCCTGCAGCACAGACAGCAGCGGCGCATGGTGCGAGGTGTGACAGCAGGAGGTCGAACTGCACGCCTGCATGCCCCCCTGCTGCACACAGATGCGTCTATCTCCTAACAGTAAATGATTGCCTGCCTGCAGTTGTCTCTGCTGCACACATATTGGTAACTCTTTCAGGGAGCGATCATGTAGCCCAGTTGGCTTACCTTGGTAGGGTGTTGCTGGGGTCTGCTAGCATTGTGCTGGTGGCAGAATTGCAAATCTGCTTGATTCCCTGCTGCAGACAGGTTGGTTCATCTTTCAAAACCACTCATCCACCCTGTTTGCTCACCTTGGCGGGGTCACCTGGCAGCACGCTGGCCCGTACTTTGCCATCCCTGTCCGTGCTGACCAGCAGCTGCTGCCCGCTGCTGCTGACAAGCCCACTCGTGAGGGACGTGATGATGGCCTGTGCGGCAGCAGCAGCGGCAGCAGGCACGCAGCAGGTGGGTCAGTGTGGAGAGCGACTGCGCGCAGCAGGCTGCGGGTCGTGATTGCAGCTGCTGTGGCCCCTGTCAGCGACAGAAATGCAGGCGGGCGGGCATGTACACCCTCCGAAGCTGGCCACACAGCCGCGTATTCAGTGCTGTGTATGCGCTGCTGCTACTGGTGGTGGTGGTGGTGGCAGTTTGCGGCAGCGGCAGCGGCAGCAGCAGCAGCAGCTTTGCTGTTGGTGAAAAGTGTGGCCTCTGCTGGAGGCTGTGCCAGCGTTGATCACGTCTCTTCTGCTCTCACCTGCAAATGCCCTAGCAGCAGGTTTGGCTCCTCTGCGTCTGCTGCTGCTGCTGCATCTGCCTCTGCTGGTGGTGTGGTGGTTGCTACCAGCACGTCTCCAAAGCGGTCAGCAAAGAAGGCATGGCTGCCATCCTGTGAAAAGGCACATGCACAAGCCTTCTTGGAGGATTTTCTGCAGACATCAACACAGCACAAGGCAGAGCAATCAGCAAACAAATACAGTGTAAGCTGCCAATAATAATAAGTAGCATTTTGATGAAATACAGTCATCTGATGTGCTTGTAGGATTGTTGTGGACGCAGTGCATGCTTGATAATGGAGCGGTAACCAGGCCACAGGGTTGTGTGCACACCCATCTGCTGCCGCAGGTTCCGCAGCTGATGACCCCGTCATGAATACTCATGCAGCAGGTGCATCAACATCGTGCTGCGCCACTCACAGCACACGCAGGCAGCTCCAGTCTGCAGCCTTCCAGCTGCGTGCTGTCTTGTCGTCACCGCAGGTCAGCAGGTACTGCCCGTCACTCGAGAACTGAATGCCACGCACGGCACCCTCGTGTGTAATGTCTGAGTGCACCTCTGCTTGTGAGCTGCATGGAACAAAGCAGCAGCAGCAGCAGCAGCAGCAGGAGCAGCAGCAGCAGCTACAGCTGCTTAAAACCACTCGGCCCGGCTTGAACCGGCGCTCCCGACATCGTTCAACGTCAATGATGATTAATTAACAAGAACCTGGTGAGCGCCTTACATAGGCATGGCTGTGCAGATTCGACTGCTGTTGCCGGAGAGCGGCCCACCTGACATCCACAACGCGCCAGCGGCGTCCAGCTGTGATCGCTACCCTGCCGTCATGAATTGCTATGCTTCGGGTTACAGGATCGGCATCTGTAGACACGATTGGGGCGGAAAGGCCCTTTGTTTTCCACCTGCGCCTGCGGCCCATTGCTTATGCTTAATCTTGAGCTTCAGGCAGTCGTCAAAGTGGGAATGCGATAAACGCCAATCGGTATCATGAAACACATCCTTCTGCTCTCTGGCAACAAACATCGACGCCAAGGCTGTTCACTGATTTGCAACTGCCTGTCACTGTCACTTGTCACACTGCTGGTTACGTCATGAAAAAAAACCTTAAAATGACAGCCCCGGCTGGTGACCCACTGCCTGAGAGTCACGAGACGCGACTACCTCTGCTGCTGCTTGACCGCATCAGCACTGCTTTGTGTGGCAGCATCCGCAGCAGCGCCTGCTGGACGCTGTGGCCGCTCGAACTCTGCTTGCTGCTCTGTGACAGAATCTGGCAGCACCTCGTTCAACACCTCCATCTGCTTGTCAATGTCCTGCAACATAGTCCCAGCAGGGCAACATGATATGATAGCATCAAACAACAGCCTTGATTGCACACACCCTAGGGTGCAGGCCTGGCATGCTGCGGACCCCCGCGGCAGCGGCACTGCCACCACTGGTACATTGCATATGCTTGGCAAGCGCCTTGCATCTTTGCCAGTATTGCTACGCTCTGGAACACCTACGACATTCATGCCAACTGCTGGCCGCTGTCCCGCCATAAAGAAGTAGAGAGATCCGTTCCGATGCACGATGCACGATGCACCACATTCACCTGGAGCCCAGGAGCCGTTTGAAATTCGTTCTTTCACATATGCATAGCAGTGGGCAAAAGCAGCTTTGCTTGCATGGCGGGGGAATGCAGTACAATGTAGTACCCTTAGCGCAACCATGCTTACAAGGCGCATTGTGTTTCCTTTCCCTGACATTACGCTACGATACCAGCACAGCTGACAAATTGCAGAACTAAATGTGCAGCCTGCCGCAATCCAGCAAGCAGCTGCAACGCAGTGCCGCACTCATCCTGGGCCCGGCTAACAGACTGCAGCAGGCGCACTTGACCTACCTGCTGGATCTGCTCAACAGTAATGCCAGGGTTCTCATGCCCAGCGTCCTCTTCCTCCATGCTCTCCAATGCTGCCTGCCCTCCCAGCAAGCAGTTGAGGGTGAAGCAGCGGGCAGCGCATACTTTAAGCAGTTGAATGCAGCACCGGGCTCTGGTGTCACGAGCGGCAGTGCATGCAGACTAGGCAACATACCTATAGGCCCTCATGCAAGTCAGGCTAGACAGTAGCACCGCCATCATGGGTGGAGTGGCTTCTGCGCATGAATTGTGCAGCAACAAGCATTGCCTGCAGTTCAGCTGTTGTGCTGCCACAGCAATGCCAATGTTCAGTCTCAGGCTGCTGGTGGGTCCAGCGGCTGCTTTGCTGATGCGAAAGCTTTCACCATGCTTCGCTGGGTGGGTGGCCAGTACCTGCCACTGGCAAGCAAGCCAGGCAAATGCAGCACCCTGCGCAGGCGTGTTCCGGCTCACCTTCTTCTCAGGATTGAGATCCATTGTTGGCTGTGATTAGCAGGAGGGAGGACACGCGAGGGTTGGCTGCTGCTTGGCAATTTACGATTGAGCTGCTCAGCCGGGCAACGCACAGAGGCCCGCGTGAGTGAGTGTCTCTTCATGATGACGCCGGGATTGTTCACTCACTAGGGTTGTGCATCAACTGCCTTGATTGCCCGTATCTCATTAAAACTGGTGCGCAACACATTAAAAATTAATTATCACCAGACGCTTGCTTAGAGATGTGTGCAGCACACGTGTAGAGATGTGTACCAGCTGCCGGTCTGTTTAAAAAGCACGTCTGTAGACCAGACATAACTAGGCGTAGAGGTTATACAAACCCTCGGACAGCTTTTTACACCAAACTGTGCACGCTTAAACTTGGGCAGATACTGCAGTCAGACAAACAGCGTTTGACTGGCAGTGGACAGAGGACGGTGCAGCTAGCAGCACCTGTTTAAGCCCCCGCTCAGAGCTCCTGCGTCATGAGTCAGAGCACTCACAAGCATCGCCCGGCAGCTGCAGGCCAGCTGGGCACTACGCATGGCAGGCCAGGCGCTGCCTCGCCAACAGCAGGCAGCAGTGGCAGCAGACAGCGCACCTTCAGGGACAAGTTCCACAGCATGCTGCAGGAAGCGCAGGAAGCAAACATCCAAGCAGTACATAAGCAAGAGCTGCAGGACAGGCGCTCACTGTCTGTAGCTATGCTGATGCAAGGCAGGCCGCATGCCTTTGTAGACTTCTTCATGCTCAGCCAGCAACAGTACGGCAGTGCACCCGGAGCGGGCGACTCAGCTGCTGCAGCAGCTGGCAATGAAGCAGTCGCGGGAAGCATGGGCAGCAGCAATGACCTGTCGCTGCAGAGCCTGATCTTGCTGCAGCAGCAGCTGGTAGTGGCAGATGCAGCCAGCAAAGCGGGACAGCATGAGCAGGCGTTTGCAGCGCATGCGCACGTGGCACGGCACTTCACACAGCTGGGCATGCTGGACAAGTCAGTGTTCTTTTGGAAGAAATGCTTGCAGGTGAGGCAGCATGCATGCACTGCAGCATCACTCAGTAGCAGGTCAGTACGCAGGCAGCTGCGCGTGCCGTTTCAGCTGGCAGCTTGGTCTGCTGTGAGCGCGCCTGCTGAGCAGCATGCATTGACAATGCTCTTGCAGTGTATATTATTCTTAAACCCCTGCATGGCGGTTGCTGAGCATTCTCTGTTTTGGTGCACACAGCCCAAAGTTCTGTGCCTCAGGGACACCTGGTCTACACATCTGACATGCGCATCCAGCAAGCAAGCAGCCAGCTGCTCTGGGTTGCTGCCGCACAACTCGCAGCTCCTGCTTCCCACTCTGCTGCCATGCCTGCTGCGCGTCGCCGCCACCTGCCAGGTGTCTGTGTCAGCAGCATGGGGCCCTGGTGAGCTAGAGTCCAGCTGTGCGCTGGGCCTTCTGTACGAGTCCCTGCACCAGCCGCACCTGGCCATGGCCTGCCACGAGCGCTGCCTGCAGCTGGCACTGCAGCTGCAGCGGCAGGATGACGCAGCCACAGCGCATGCGCAGCTCGTGCAGGTGTACGCACAGCAGGCAGAGCAGTGCAGCAGGGAGGGTGACCCGCAGGGCGCGGCCGCGTACTACAGCAAGTGCGCGGACGCGGCGCTGCAGTGCGGGGACGCTGCATCAGCGGGTGCGGCGTGTCACCACCTAGGGCTGATCGACCAGCAGCAGGGCTCGTGGCAGACGGCAATGGACCACCAAAGGTGAGGCTGCACTTCGCTGTTTGGCAGCACTCGCAACGGCAGCACTTACATTGCACTTGTGCAACAGGATGAGAAGTGCCAGTCTGCAGGCTACACACAGTCACACCATGCTCTGCTAGGCTGTCAACACATCTACGCCCTGCGTATCCTGCATGACAAGGCGGTTCCGGACAGCTGAGACTTTGCTGCATGCCTGACATGCGCTGCAGGGCCTACATGCAGCTCAGCAGGCAGGCTGGCGACCAGGAGGCCGAGGGCCGCGCGTGTGTGGCATATGCAGAGTGCCAGCAGCAGCTGGGGCAGCTTGCGGGTGCAGTAGAGTCGTTGGAAACGTACCTGGAACTGTCACGATCGCAGGTGGGTGCCACAGGGTGGGTTTCTGGTTTCTTTGTCAGTGTTGCAACTGCCTTCTTGTCTGGTGACTGAACACATGCTGCAGCCATGTCACGGCAACTTGCCCATTGCTGGTCGTCCTGGCAGCTGCAGGATTGCCTGCAGCAAAGGAGCATGAGGAGCCTGCAGCCCGAGGCAGCAACAACTGCGATGTGCTACATGCACTGCAACTGATGTGCTGCAACGACTGCTGCTCCAGCTACAGCTGCATTTGGTGGTGGTGTAGTGGCTTGTGTTGTCACTCTTCCCCTGCCGCTGTGCCTGCAGGACCCTCGCGGCCAGGCTACGGCCTGCTGCAAGCTGGGCGTGCTGTACCAGCAGCAGGGCGAGCTGGAGCAGGCGGTGGGCTACTTTGAGCGCTTCTTCGAGCTGGCTCGCTCGCTGGGTGAGCAGCTGCTGAGCAGGATGGTGTGCCGCGCACGTGTGGCGTGTGACCAGCAGTTGTTGCAGCTGTATACTGGCAAGTGGCTTGCAGAAGGGGCACACCGGGTTCATGCTCTAGCAACGTGGTGGCTGTTCGCAATGTGTTGTGCAAGTCATGCCGACTGCCATTTGCTCGTGCTGCTTGCAGGCGAGCGGCGCCTGCTGGATGTAGCTCGCATAAACCTGGGTGCAGCGCGATCAGCGCGGCGGCTGCCGGAGTACAAGCAGCTGTGCTGGGACAACCTGGACAGCTTACTGGCCTGGAAATGCACCCGGCAGGCCTTCTGATGTTCAACGTGCAGGTGTCATACCACTGGCAGGTGGCATGCAGCCAGCGTCAGGCCCAGCAAAGACTGCTGGGGGTCATGAATCACGCCATGACCGCTGCATGGCGACTGCTGCAGCAACAGCCTAAGCAGTGCAGCGGTTGCAGCAGGCCTGGGACTGCGCATGCAGCCAGCAGGCCAAGGCATCCACCAGAGGCAATGCAGTCTGCTCAGGCTGGCAGCACCCATCAACAGCAGCACGCAACGCGCAATGGATGGGATGGTGACGACGCCCAGAGTGCACCTAGCAGCAGCTGCTGAATGTGAGACTACAGGAGCAGCAGGAGGCGCTGGCACAGCAGCAGGTTCAGCTGCGAGCGAGTCGAGGGGTTGACGGGCCGCGGCCTTGCCTGTGCACCAGTGGGCCGGAGCAGCTGGGAGGCTGCGGGCTCAAGGCAGCAGTGCGGACCGTTTCTGGCAGTGGCAGCACTTGTGCGCTGCCAGCAAGACTACTGTTGGCACAGGCATGCCGGCCAAACGTGGTAATCTTGATTGTTGGTGGTGTAAGAAGCAGTAGTGCTATAACCTGTTATACACGTGTTTTGGCGACAAGGTTCAACCCTAAACCCTGGCCAAACCAAGGCTGTTGTACACTTCCAGGCTAGCTTGCACCGTCAGCAGCAGGGCATTGCACAGCATGGTCACTCGGCCCCAGTGAACGACCTGTTTTCCTGCTGCTGGTGCAACAGTGGTGAAGCTTTTTGTAACAATCCTCGAGACTGCACGCACTTTGATTGAGAGCCCATAGCCCACCAGCCACCCGCATGCAAGCTCTGCTGCTCATCTTGATGCCGTCTTTGCAAACCGCTGGATGTACAGTGGACATGTAGTCAGGAACTTTACTTTACTTTACATGCTCCACCCATCGAGGAGTGGAACCCCATCAGGAGCCAACGAGAGGCTCATGTATAGGGGGTAGAAACACTTCCAGCAAATCCGAAGACGGTGTGAGAGGACACGGCATTAGCATGCAGTACACTGGCAGCCCACCCAGACGGTGTGTACAGTGTTGCTATCACCCTAACAACAGTGTTACACCAGAAGTTGCACAGTAGACAGTGCTCCAACACCCATCAAGGGTCACAGGGCGGTGCTGTGCACAGCACGTTGCTGTGCACAGCACAGAAACGCAGTCGCGTGAGCCTTGGTGTACCGAGGCGCTGAGCTCTTGCCGTAACACCATCGTCACCATCAAACGCATTTTGGGGCAGCACAGCCACTGCCCTCATCCCATGTGCGCTAGTGGCAAGGCAAGCAGTGCATAACACTGTCAGCCGCATCCGCTGAATCCTGCACACCCTTCACACAAAGACATATTCTGGCGATGGTTGAAAAGCTAGCATGCATTAAACAAAATTACAATATCCAGATGACGTATAGTGGGAAACGTTGCCAAAACCCCTATTATATCAAGTGTGGCGGCGTAGTGAAGACCACTTCTGCTGCAGCAGCAAGCTGCTTGGCAAAACTTGCTCTTGCCGGTTGACAGAGCATGACCCCCCAGATGCTTGTACTTTGCACAGGCAAGGTAGCAACAGTGGCTCTTTTATTCAGAAGATCACGTCTGCCACTCGCCTTCTGGTTCAATCCTCTGAAAGGAGGAGACGCATGCCTCCCTAGTGATGCTGCTGGTGGGGAGGCGTGCTGGCGTCAGCCGCCCTGGGGCTGCTGCTGGCGCCGCTGCCGCTCGCATTCTGCATCCGCTTCAACACCTCGTTGGGAAGTGCAGGCAGCCGCGCCACACGAGCTGCGGCATGCGGGCTAACTGGCGAGCCCGCCGACCCAGGGGCCTGCGACAGCACTGCTGACGACCTGGGCAGGGCTGCGCCTGTGGCCAGGCTGGTCAGGGTGGCACTTGCGCGCTGCTGCAGCTGCTGCATCTGCTGATGTTGCCTGGGCGATGGGCAGGATCCGATGCCCGAGGAGGAGCCGGGTGCATTGCCGGGTGGCGCGAGCAGCACCTCGACCACAGGCGCTGGTGCTCCTGAGGGCCGCTGCATCTTGGGCTCGCTGGCGGTGCGAGTGCCAATCATGCCGCCGCTGCCAGCCGAGTTGGAGGGCTCCAGCTCGTCCAGCCTCCAGTTGCCCTTGCTTTCAGGCCTCAGTGGGGTGCCGCTGTGGTGGCGGGCAGCGCCCTGAGGGACAGCCGGTGGGAACCCTGGCCCTGCTGCTGTGACGACGTTAGCGTCAAAGGCTTGGGATGCGGCCTGCCTGCCGCGCCTGCGGACCCACCAGACAACTGCAATCACAGCTGTGATGGCAACTGCCACAGCTACTGCGCTGATGATGATGGCACCTGCGACAAGCAGCAGCGGCAGGAAGGCCCGAATTGTCAGCCAAATGACGCATGCGCAGCTCACGGGCGATGCTCATGCTGCTTAGTCGTTGGACTGCGCTTGACCAGCAGAACTGCAGTTGCTGCGGCTAGGCACATGCACGCAACACAATGCTGTCAATGATTGCTGTCAATGATTGCTCAGGCCCGTCAACATGGCTGATGATGCTAGGTCGGCAATCACCAGTCAGCTGCCACTTGCCTGTCGATATCGTGACGAGCTTTGCCAGCTGTGCAGTCACAGCCGCCAGGCCAGTATCGGCTACCACTGCACCGACAGGCTCCTCCCACACAGCAGCTGTGATAGCCTGCTGAATGTTGTACTTGGTCTTCACATCTGCCAGCGCAGCATCGGGTGCTGCCACCAGCTGGTTCACTGCAGCCTGCAGTCCCACCACCTGACTGCTGGTGTATGATGCTGGCACACGTACAATGACGTCACACTTGACAGACCCTTCCCTGATGTTGACCACCTCAACCAGTGTCGCATTGATGCCAAGGGTCTTGGCAATGTTTGCAGCGACATCTTCCCCGAAGGTGTTCAGCAGGGCCTGTGAGCTGGACAGCTCCGAGAACTTCATAGGGAAAGTGAGGTTGAGTGCTACTATGGTGTCGCGCGCGCCGGCAGTGCCGCTGCCCAGATGCTGCTGTGGTGTTGGAGACGGTGAAGGTGATGGGGAGGGCTGCGGTGCAGGAGACGGTGAGGGGCTTGCTGCTGCTGCTGGTTGTTCAGGTGGCGTGGTGGGTGACGTCAAGTTAGTGTGGCCGGTTGTGTTAGTGGTGGCATTGCCACCA
This sequence comes from Scenedesmus sp. NREL 46B-D3, assembly GCA_014080715.1. Taxonomy (NCBI): domain Eukaryota; kingdom Viridiplantae; phylum Chlorophyta; class Chlorophyceae; order Sphaeropleales; family Scenedesmaceae; genus Scenedesmus; species Scenedesmus sp. NREL 46B-D3. The sequence goes on along the minus strand of JACERP010001397.1, from coordinate 9,183 downwards.
GGGGAGGTGCCGTTGTTGCCAGGGGTTGATGTGTTGGAGGTAGTGTTGGTGCCAGGCACCGTGGTGCTGGAGGTTGTGTCGCTGCCAGCAGTGATGTTTGTGACTGACTGTGTGTTGTTGGAGAGGGTGTTGTTCACACCTGGCGGTGATGTGTCAGGGTTGGTGGTGTTGGAAGTCATGGTAGTGTCGGCGTCCGTGGTGTTGGATGAGATGGTAGAGTTCACATCCGTGGTATCGCAGCCAGTGACATTGGCATCCAGAGTTGCGCTGTCACAAGCAGTGGTATTGTCTGGCATGGTCTCATTGCTGCCGGCAGTGTCATTTGCCGTGTGGGCGGGTTCTCCGCTGGCCCTTGTGACTTGGCCCAGCATGAATGTGCCAGACTTGGATGTCCACACTTGAGCTGTTGTAGTGGCATCCGCCATCAGTCGCCGACGCTGTGAGGCTGATGTGGTGCTGCCGTTGTTCACCCCAAGAAGCACACCATCAGGCAAAGGCACGCCCGAGGTGTCAACACGAAGCACAACCAGCTCCTTGCTGGAGGAAAGTTCACCGGTGATGGGCAGCGATAGCACTGCACCGCAGCCCTCCAGCAGAGCAGCTCTGTCACCACTACTGTTGCTGGTGGTGTTCAGGCAGGGAAGGTGCTCATCTGCATTGGCACCAGTGACTGCCAGCACTACAGCCCCAGACACCAGCTCTAAATCTGGCAGAGGGTCTGCAGCTGTGTTTGTGCTGATGTCGGTGCTATCAGTGGTGTTGGTGCTGCTGCTGCCTGCTTCCAATGCTGCAACCACCTCCGTGTTAAGTAGCAGTGTCGCATCCTGATAGTACTGCAGCACAACTGCCACTGTACTATCTGTGCAGCCAGCACTTGTATCTGCAGCTGTGCTCCCCAAGCCGCCATCCTCATCGCTGGCCTGACACACGCCAAGCAGCGGTGAGCTGAACTGCACAACCACGTTGTCAGGAGACGTAGTGCTAGCTGCTTTGTTGCTGCTTGAGCCACCTGCCGGCTCAAGTGCCTCGCCAACAGCCAAAGGCGTCTCTGCGTAGGTGCTACCGAGCAAGTTGGCCACAGACACACTCAGCCCCTGGCTGCCAGTTGACAGGAGGCCGCTCGCTGGCGTGCTTTGCGACAACAGCAGACCGGCAGCCTGATCCATGACAGAGATCATAGCTGCTCCTGTGATTGTCGTGGCAGCGCTGCTGCCGACGGTTTCAGCAGGTTCGGTGGCTGCTGACTCTTCCTGTAGCTGCCTGCTACGACCGCTGAATGGAAGCATAGACAGGACCTGCCGCATCCCACCAAGCCACGCAGCAGGCGTCTTGGCCGTGACTGCAGGGCCTGCCACGGACAACAGTTGCCTGCCTGACTTCCCTTGGCCTGCGCCCTTGGTGCTGCTGGAGTCGGACTTCTTAGCCGTGCCAGTGCCCACTGCTGCGATTGAGAGGATTTGACTGACTTGGTCGCTACTGACGCCCTTGTTGGACATCTGAGCAGACTGCAGGCCTGCCTGCGCAATCGACAGCAGGTTGGACTGTGTCTCCTGGCTGCTGGCGCTGCTGGTCTGGCTGAGAGCAGCTGCAGCAGAGATTACCTGTGGCAGCAGTAGCAGCAGGTGGTGTGCGCGGTCAGCATACGCCGGACAACTGGGTTTGCTGCGGCAGTTGCTTGCACCAGGATGCAGCGCTGCAGATGCGTGCGGCCCGGAATGCACGCATGGCGGATTCTACTGCTCTGCAGCATGTGATGGCAGCAGGGTGCACGCACTCCCAATGACCACTGTGTGGTACACATGCCATGAAATCCCAGGGACTTGCCCCAAAACATTCCAAAACATTGTCCGCTGCTGCTGCCGGAGCAAGCAGTTAGCTGCCCGCGCACCTGTTGCATGCTCTGTGGGTCAGAGACCAAGTTGTCTGCATTGCCTGCCAGGCTGCTGATCAAAGCTCCAGCCTTTGTATCAATCTCTTCCTGCAGCTTCTTTTTCTGCGCTGTGTCAGCAGCAGTGCTGCTGGTGTCACTGCCGTCCAGTGCCGCATCACCTGTGGCCTGCTGTTGCACATATGCATTCATGCTCTGCAGCGCAGCCGCACCAGCTGCCAGCACACCCACATCATTGGCGCCCGCCAGCTGCCCCACATCGAACTTGCTGACAGCATCGCTCAGGCGGAAATTTTCCTCCTTCTTCACGGTGACGACTGTCGTTTCGCAAGCCTGAGCCCCATCATTGTCTGCCACGCACACGTACAGTGTGTTGTTGCCCTCGGGCAGCATGAGGCTGCTGCCAAACTCAGCAATGGACGTGCCCGTGTACAGGCTGTGGCGCACGCCGGCTGCATCAACGGTGCCAAACTTGTAACTGCACAGGTAAGTGACATCAGCAGCAAAGATGTAGCTTAACATGGTGTTCCAGTAGTACTTGTACTTCTGCATGGTTGGTTGTACAGCAAGTAGTGGTGCCAGCAGCTGCTTACAAATTCACAACAGCCAAGCAGCATGCAGCCGTCCTGCAAGCCAGAAAGAACACAAAGCACAGGTGACTCACTTGAGCTTGCCATCATCTTGATACGCCTGCGCGTTGACAGTGAACGCGGCACTGCCGTACGTGTCGCTGATGGTCTCAACCTCGAGGCACCTTGCCGCCAGAGTGCCACTGCTGATCAGCGCTTGCGCGGACATGCGGCACGTGGGCTTGTCATTGAGCCGCACGGTCTCTTCAGTGCTGCCGCTCCGCCCACTCAAAGTCATGATCGCCTTGACGGTGATGGAGGAGAGACCCCTAAGTTCCTGTGGCTGCAGAGTGAGTTGCAGGGAGGTTCCTGCAGTGCTGGTCAGGTTGGGCAGCTGCGGCGACTGCCAGGTCACAGCAGCAGCCTCAAAGCCTGCGTTCAGCTTGAGCTGCAGGCTCAGGGGGCCATCGCTGTTGTGTTTTTCAGGGCAGGTGCCAGATGCAGAAGTCGCTGCATTGCTTGCCGAGTTGCCGCGGCTGCACAGCTGGATGATCCTGCCAGTGGGGATCGGCAACTGCGCAGGGCGGGGGGTCAGGCTGATGTCATCTGTGTCTGATCGTGAGTCCACGCCCGAAACCTTGGAAACCGTCACCCTGAAGGTGTGCAGCTTGTCGACAGCGAGCAGGGAGGCTGGCAGCTCCCAGCGGGCCCCGTTGATGTCACCCCAACTGCTGCCACTGAAGCAAGGCGCGGGGAAGTCCTCGCGGGTGCAAGTCCATGTGTACTGCAGTGGAACGTTGCCGGCTGGATCGTCAGGATCAGAAGATGCTGATGCATCAAGCCTGATGAGCCTGTCATTCTTGATGTCACCAGATACACCCTTGAGGTCAGCGACCAATGCAGAGCCGACTGCCCGCAGGACCAGATCAGCTGATGACGAGGTGTCCTTGGAGCCGGAGAACCACACTGTGAGCTTCACAGGGTAGCTCTGGCCAGGTGTGGCTGGTACAGGCCCAGGAATCACCTGCAGCACCACAGACAATAGTGTTATGATGTGTGAAGTGCGTTGTAGGAGAGCCTTGGCATGTTACAGGGGCTTCCGTAGTGTTGTCGTCATACTGCCAACATGTGGTGCAGCTGCCCATGCTTGCAAATGGCGGACAGCAAGCACATGCTAGGTACCTGCAGCTGCAGCATGCACCACACGCTGTCACAGTGTTCTCACCAGATCCTTGAGCTTGGCGGCCCTGTCTGGGATAGGCAGATCAGCGGATGACCACTGGAACTCCACCTGCAGGTTGCAGCGCACAGGAGGCAGCACAAGATTAAGGCATTGACCGAGTGGCTCAAGTGCAGCAAGCAACAAGGTAGAAGTTCAACATCATCATCATCATCATCATCATCATCATCATCATCATCATCATCATCATCATCATCATCATCATCACCATCTGCGGGCCCTCACCTGCTTGCCGGCGCATACAGACTTGGCCAGCAGCTGACTGGACACTCTGATGCCGTCAGCGATCCGGAACTCTTGCTGCTGGCCACCAACAATGCTCACAGTCGGCGCCTCGCCTGCGCCCTTCTTGCTGAACGTGATGCTGCCCATGCTGGCGGCCCCAAGGAAGTTGGTCGCTGTCACTTGCAGAGTGTAGTCTGCGTTAGGCAGCATCAGGATGCTGGCAGCAGTGATGGGTAGGCGGCTGGCCTTGGCTGTGTTGGCTTTGTCGATGAGGTCTTGCAGCAGCGGGTTGATGCCTGACTGGGACCAAGTGAAGGCGAGGCCCCTGCCGGAGAGGTCTCTGGAGTAGCTGGCATCAAAGGCCACATCCAGGGCACTAGCAAGATCACAGGCCTCAGATACAACCTGCAGCAGCATCCAAAGTGTGCGGGGTGTGCCTTGATGAGTGCGTGAGATGGACTTGCAAGCTGCTTGCAAATTTGCTTGGAATGAGTTGACGCCAGGCATCTTCCTCAACGATGATGCACTGGCAAACGCACCCTTTCTGGTCTTTTGTACCACGACAGAGAGGCTGCATCTGTTGCTTACCGTGGGCCCGTCAAGCTTTGCCTGTGGAGGGGTGCAGTTGCTGCCGCAACTTGACACTGTGACGTTGCCGCTGAAGGTTGCGCCGTCTAACATCTTGTCAACAAGCCGCTTTTGGCCCTGCTTCAGCACCAGTGCATCCCCTGGCACCAGGCGCGTGGCCTGGCCCAATGTCATCGTCAACTGCAAGCAACAACAGACAGCAGCAACAGCAGTGAGACAGGTAGCAACTTGGACCCCATTTTGTACCGGCCTGAGCACCTGCACAGTGACTGCTCAAACTGCTTGCCCCATCACTGACAAGCAAGTGCTGCATGTTGCTGCGCATGCACATCCAGATGTCCGCAGCCTGCACAGCTATTCAACAGCAACACTGCGGCAGCACACAATGCACCTTTTGGCCCGCAACTCACCGTCTGCTCTGACACCTCACACGTCGCACCGCCACCCAGGGTAGATACCTCAAAGGCAGATGAGCAAGGGAAACTCCCAGACTTTGCTGGTGCGTTCAGAGTCACGACCACTGTGTTGCCAGCATCTGACAACCTGGCTGACGTCAGCAGCCGCACTGCTGGCAGGCACAGACCCCGGCACTGCACAGGTTTGATGCCGGCTCCAGGCTCGCACGTGAGCTCGAGGCACGCACTGCTGGGCTGGCAAACCAAGCCACCTGTGCAGCTGTTTGGCAGGAAGGGGTCACAGATCACCAACTGCCGGTTTGCATCCGCCAGCTGCTTGATGACCGCCTTGGTCTGGCAGTACTCCACGCAAGTGCCGAGCAGCTCGCATCTGTCTTGCCCATCAGCGCCGGAGCACGAGCAGCTCTGGCTGAAGCTGTCCATGCTGCATTTTGAGGTGCCCGTGCAGTCACTGTCCCTTGTGCATAGGCCTGGTTGCAAGGCACCTGCAGGTGCAAGCAGCGTTCCCAATCACTTGATGAGCGGGACAAGTGATAGTCTGTACAGTATTGTAATGCAATGAGATTAAAGATTATTCATCGCATGCATCAAAGGGCTGCAGGGTTGTGCATGCAGATGCGGCGGTTCCACACTGTCCAGCCCAGGCTACAAGAGCTGCGATGTGCTGATCTGTTGGAGAGCCACTGCTGTGCAGGTGCTAGCAGCTGAAGAATCATAGTAGCACACCCAGAAACCTGAGCATCCATTCACCTGCTGATTCTGGGGTGAACATTGTGCCACCCACCACTCCCTCAACTGCACACATGCTGAGTGTGCTGTTCAGCAGAGTGCCATTGCCGCCCCTTGCTGCGGTCAAGTTGCACCTGTCGGCAGCAGCGCAGCTGCCCAGCCGAGTGCACAGAACACCAGCACGTTTGGCTGTGCTTCGATTCAAAGAAAGCCGCATTGCTTTCTGGATGTCGTTACACAGCACCACGTTGTTGGTGGTGTAGTTCTGCAGGCAATCCCTTGCAAAACGTGCTGCCAAAGCATCCGCATTGTCGCTGCTGGCAGCGGCTGCCGTAACAAATGGCTGCACTGATGTGAGGCAGTCCTGGCAAATCTGGCAAGGAGTGCGCCTCGGTGGAGGTGGGGGAGGTGGCGGGGCGATGACCACAGCTTTGCAAGTGCCGATGTTGTTGCAGCTGCAGCAGAAGGCCCGCACGCAGAGAATACGTCAGAAGACCAGCAGCCACTAGTCACATCAGAAACCACACAGCATGCTCAGTCACCTGCATGTGCACAGCTGGCATGAAATGCAGCTCCCATGGCTAAACCTTGCGCCCGAGTTGCGTCATATGCCTAATCGTCCAGCTACGCCACAGTGCAAAACAGTTCGCATCATCTGAAAGGGTGGGTTATCACCTGTCGCTGCCGCCAATGCACTTGCAGACTTGCACGGTCGTCGACAGGCTGCACATCTGGCTTTGGCCACAGTTGGAGTCTGTGATGCAAGCCCCAGGTGGACCCAGCTCTGCAGGGAGCAGCAGAACAGTTGACAGCGGCACGAGCATGAGGTCCGCCAGCAGCATGCACATGTACTGGAGTTGGTGCGTACTATTTCTGGATGTAACATGTTATTCTGCTTGCAAGGTAGCGGGGACAGCTGTTTGTGAAAGCATTCCCCAGCCACATCAGCAACAAGCACTGCACACAGCTGTGCTTGCGCTGCAACACGGCTGACATCAGCAGTGCAGTTGTCCCACCTGTATCTCCAAAGATACCAGACACCCGGCTTCCACCCACAAGGCCATTCACAGTGCAAACATCTAATGGCGCTCCTGCGGTGCCGTTCACAAGCACGATGCTGCAAGCTGTGCTGCCGACAAGCGTCGCGGCACACTCGCCGAGCCTTGCGCACACTGCGCCAGCTCGCAAGCCCAGGTTGCCTTTGAAGCTGGCAGCTGCCACAGTTGACAGTGTCTGACAAGCAGTCAAGCTGTAGCCTGCAGTGCTACACCAGCTGTAGAGGCCGTCTGTGATGGCCTTCGTGCTTGCGTTTGCAGCCACAAGGTCGCTGATGGTTGGTTGCACGCCAACAACGCAGGTGTGGCAGCGCTCGCAGGGGGTGGCTTCACGAGGCGGCGGCAGGGGCTTGCACTGGCCTACTGCCTGGCACTGGTCCATGCCTCTGCTGCAGCGGCAGACTTGGCTGGTGCTGCTGAGGTCGCACTGCGAGGTGGCATTGCAGTCAGCGATCCTCTGGCACTTGCCCTCTGGCAGCCCTGCGAAGGCAATCACCAGATGTCAACACATCGATGCACAGCTTTGCTTTGTTGGTCACCAACATATCCTCATCAAATGCAAACGCAGCATAGTCAAGATGCAAGCAGGCAGACGCGGCCAATACACACATATTGGCTCACCAGAAGCTAGCGTGATGTCTGCCAGCTGCCTGCCCCCCGCAACTCCCTCGATCGTGCACAGATCCAGGACGCCATCCGCGGCAACACCCGATGGCTGCAGGCGACAAAATGCATTCAGGGCTGCGGAGCAGCGCCCAAGCATGCTGCAGATGCTGCCGGCACGACGGCCAGGGTAACCCCTGAACGCCGACTTGACGTAGTCTGACACCTTGCGGCAGACGGCGCTGCTGCTGCCATCGGAGCTGCTGTCGTTGCAGAACTTCTCCAAACGGAACGCAACTTCTGAAGCTGCTGCTGTGTCGGCCATTGCAGGCAGGGTATCCACCTGCCGCAGGTACGGCTGCATGGTGTTAAGGCACGTGTTGCACGATGCGCAGGGTGTCATCTTGCACACGCCGTACGACACGCACGTGTCACGGCCGCTGCTGCACGTGCACTGTGTGGCCGGCGCATCCATGCTGCAGAAGAGATTGGGGGAGCCACAATCTGCGTTGGCTGCTGAGCAGCTGCCTGCAGGCGCTGGTGTGCCCTCGGCCACAAAGCCAGCCAACAGAGGTCCGCCAGTCACGCCGCTCCTTGTGCACAGGTCCACGCCGCCAGATGCAGCGCTGCTGCTGTTGCTGGACGCCACAGACACCCTGAAAGCGCACACACACACACAGCAGGTGACGAGATCACCTCGAGGAACCAAGACATCTGCATGCGGTTTCAGATGCTGCTGCCAGCATGCTACGGCAGGCGTGGTGCAGTACGCATCAGGCTCTGCGTTTACGCTGCTGCAGGCGCTGTGTACGGATCAATATGCTGTCATGGTGCCAGCCACCTCTGAGCTCACCTGCAGCTGAAGCCCAAGCTGGCAACATCACACTCCTTCAACGCTGCGCACAGCCCTGCTGCACGGTGGGCCAGGCTCATGCTGTTGCCGATCGCCACTTGCACAGCAAAGCACACAGACGCTGGGCGACCAGTTGCTGTGCAGAACTCCTGGAACCGTGCAGCCAGAGCATTTGTGCTGGTTTGTGCTGGTGCAATGTCAACCACAAAGCCATTCATGGCGTTGATGCAGCGGTTGCAGCTGAAGCAGGGGCTTTCCTTGCAGCCGCCTATGCTCCTGCAGAAGTCAACGCCGCCAATGCAGCTGCACAGTGGCCGTTCGTCTGCTCGGCTGCACTCGAATCCTTCCCTCTTGCAGTCTGCGTTTGTGTCGCAGGTGCCCTCTGGTAGCCAGGACGAGTTGGGTGCAATGCCAGGCAGTACATGCACTGGCACAGCAGCAGGTGACACGCCCTCCGGAGCACAGAAGTCCAGCATTGAACTCGACAAAACAACAGCAGGTGCTGCAGTGGTTGTTGCTGCTCTAGCCAGGCTTGGTGTAGTCAAGGTGCAACCAGCGCTGCCACTGGTGGCAGCAATGGCGTCCGTGTCACAGAGCCCAAGAGAGGTGCACAGCCCAGCTGCGCGCTTGCCTGCACATCAGAATTGGCAGCACAGCAGACCATACATCAGCACCCTTGCGCAGTGACCACTCATGTGCTGCCCCAGGGTGCTGTTTGATCTGGATGCTGATAGCTGCTTATTTCACCGCGCTGTCGCAAAGATGCTGCAGGTGATCACTCAGCCCCTTACCTCTGTTGCCGGTCGGCGTGCTGGTGTTGATGGCAGCCGCCAGGCCTGTGCATGCCCCGGCAGCTCCCAGGCCGTTGGTAGTGCAGTAGCTGTGGAAGCTGGCGGCTATCTTGGCGGCATCTGTTTCATAGAGTTGCCTGCTGACGAAATCCCTCCCAGTCATAGCGAGGCAGTCCGAGCAGACCTTGCAAGGTGTACGCACGCACGTGCCGTATGTGGTGCATTC
>JACERP010001396.1:0-21377 GCA_014080715.1 Scenedesmus sp. NREL 46B-D3 | reverse complement strand
TGGACAAACATAGCAATGACGACAAAAATCCATCACCAGGGCTTAGGTTCCAGCATGAATTCACACCACCTGCCCATACTTCGTACTGAACTCTGCATACTGCGCCTCATACGCCTGCGCTGACGGCTTTGTGGCTGCTAGCGCAGCTGCTGCATCTTGAGCAGTCACCGGCCCAAGCTCCACTGCCGTCTCGCTACTGCCAGCTACAGCGCCCTTACATTCAGTACTGCGGGGAATGCTGCTGCCGCCGTTGATGTTATCACCTTCCGTGCTGGTATATACGCTGGGCTCCAACACAGCCATCAGCCGCCTGAGGGGGCGCATTGCAGCCTCCTTGGCTACCACAGTCACGTCAGAGCCTGCAGCACAACACAGAGCATGCAACCACCAAGCATTGGCTGCATGGAATGCAGCAGAGCTACAAGCTGTGCTGCCTGTGCCATCCTGCATAACTGCTGCAGCGCCTTGAGTTAGCGCCATACCGGGCTGCAGTGTACATACAGCCTGGTTTGCCAACATACAGCATGCGGCACAGGCCATAACACATGTCAAATGACATGCATGTGGCACTGGTGGGCCAACCTATAGCTGTGCCACAAGATGCAAAGGCACGGACAGGCCAGTCCCGTGTTGTATCCCCACACCCTAAGAGCACCACTGTCTACCCCCATACAACACAGTCTGCAGCTGCTGCTCCACTTACCTGAGTAGCCTGCTGTTGCTGCTGCCAGCCCATCCAGGTCGACCTCAGCCCCAATGCGCTGCGCCAGCAGCGCGCCCAGCATTGCCCGCCGCGCCTGCACGTCTGGCAGCGGCACCAAGATGCGCTTCTCCAGGCGGCGCAGCAGCGCCTGCAGCACAGCAAGGCGCCAACAACACGAAGGCCAGCAAACTCCAACTTGTGTCAACTCATCGTCCATAGTTGTTCTGGCATTCCTTTCAGGATCCATAATTGTCAGCACAGCCAGCCGTGCAATGCAGCCATGCTCGTGCGCGAGCATGGTTCTGGGTGTCTCGGCAGCGCCTGCACATTCTGGGGACGAGTGGCGAGTGAAGCATCACCCTGCTGTGCTGCCAGCATGCAGAAACACGTGCTCCCAGCAGCTCCAGGCTGCCAGTTGATTAGCTTCAAGTATGCTATTCTATGTTTTGCACCCTACTCCAGTCCAGCACTACTCAGCTCTTGGTTACAGCCCAACAGTCCAGCTAAAATTAGGGCAAGGCTAAAATTAGGGGCAAGGAAATGGCACGCACCATGTCCAGCTCCCAGGGCATGTTGGTTGCCGCCAGCACAAACACCTGCGGCTGCTCTGTGCCGGCGCCAGCAGCAGCGCTGCCGCCCTTGCCGCCCCGCTCCTTCTTGCCCAACAAGCCATCCATCTGGATCAGCAGCTCTGCATGTGCGGCACAAGCACGGGCACAGGCTGGACCGACACAGAGGGGCAACCGAGAGGTGCAGCCTGCCTGCAGCCCGCCTCGCTGATGGACAATGTTGACGCAAGCGGCTGATCGCCCACCGCTGCTGGCCAATTGGTTGCAACGCTGCACCAGGACTCCCACATGCCTCGCTGTCCACAAGCAGACACACGCTGCAGCTGGGACTCAGCCAGCCCCTCCCACCCACCTGTCTTCATGCGCCTGCTTGCCTCGTGCTCGCCCTCTGCTCCCCGTGCACCCATGAGCGCATCAATCTCATCCAGGAAGATGGTGGACGGCGCGTGGTGGCGCGCCAGGTCAAACAGCACCTGGTGGCAACAGCAGCAGCAGCAGCAGCAGCAGCCACCACAGCAGGGTGAGCCTAAACATACTCAAGTTCCTCAGCAGATGGTGTGTTTGCTGGTCAAGTATCACCTTGCATGCACACCACATCCATAATCACCAGCACTGAATGCACCGTATGGCATGACCGCCACGTGGCAGACGTCACTGGCATGCCAAGGTCATGACCATATTGGCCAGTGTGAGCGTCTGGAGCACTGTAGCTAGCTTAGCAGTGGCCAAACATGCGCATGCGCACACTCAACCAACAAGCCTAGTCGTTGCTGCGCATGCCATGCAATGCACAGCCAGGTTCGCACCCCACCCGTACCAACTTCTCACTGTCCCCGCGCCACTTGCTGATGATGCTGCTGGCGCTGATGTTGAAGAAGGTGGTGCGGCACTGCGTGGCAACAGCCTTGGCCAGCAGCGTCTTGCCCGTGCCTGGGGGCCCGTACAGCAGCAGGCCTGAAGGCATGGCACAGCAGTGCAGGGCAGGGTAGTCTTGGGTTTTGTTATGCTACTGCATGGCAACAGCCCTAAGCATAGCTGACAGTGTTGTGCCTGTGCCTGGGTACACGCGGCACGTGTACAGCAGCAGGGCTGCACGAGCGCTGCAGGACGCCACCAGTGGTGCTTGGGCCTCCTTCTTTTGGCGTGTATGTATGCACAACAACCGTAGAGCAGCAGGCCTGCCCCGACCCAATGCCGTGCCAGCAGTGGTTTGTGAGCATCCCTTTGTTTGTCGGGCACTGGGGCGTCATCAGGCGACACACAAGTGAGTCGTGTGCGTGTGTACGCTCATGTGAGCGTAGGCGCGCAGTGCTGGTGCGCTTGCTGCTGCCAGGCACTCACCGCGCCAAGGCGCCAGCAGGCCCGTGAACAGCTGCGGGTACTTCAGCGGCAGCACCACCGCCTCCTTCAGCAGCCTGCAGGCGACAGGATGCGACGCAAGAGCAGTAGACAACAGGCTCAAGGGCATGAGCAACTTACCATGAGGAGACCTGCAGGCAGCTGGCAGGAGGCCGGCAAGTGATCAGCAGGTGTAGCCTTGTCGGCAGCCTGTCTGGCTGCCGCCATGCGTCGTACTGCAAGCTGGGCGCAAGGCATGCGCATGGAGCAGCTGCAGCAGCCGCGGCACATGTCAGTGATGCGGGCACATGCATCCGAGCAGCAGTGGCCCCTGAGCCCACACTGCATGTTGCGGCTCACCTCTTGGCTTCGTCTAGGCCTGCTATGTCGCCCCAGTGCACATTGGGGCTGTCCAGGTAGATGTCTCTGCTGATGGCTGAGCCAAGCTCCCGCAGGTCCCCCAGCAGGCTCGTCTGCAGCAGCAACAGAGGCAGCAGCCAGCAGCAGCAGGCAGCGCGCAGCCTTCATGCTGCCTAGAATGTGCATACAGCTGCAGTCCTTGAGGCCACAGGCTACGGCAAGTTGTATGACAGTCTGGAGAAATGCCTATTGCTGAAGCGCCAGGTTTGCTGCAGACACTGCAGTGCAGGTGGCCACTACAGCAGGCGTGGTGCAGCAAACCTCAGCAACAGACCCACCGGCAGGGGTTTCAGCAGCCTGGTAGCATGAAAGTCCTCGTCTTCACTGCCCTCACCATCACTGATGCCAGTGCTGCGGCCAGGCCCGCCGCAGCCCCGCTGTTTGTTGCATGTTGTGGCAGGTTGCGCTGTCTGCATGTGCGTGGTGTGGGAGTGGTGCGGCACTTGATGTGGCAGCCCAATGCGCAGACGGAGTTTTTGGCGCAGCAGATGCCAGATAGTTATGCAGCACGCGCTGCAAACGCATGGCATGCTGCCGTACAGCATGCACGCATGTCCTCTAAAGCAGTCAGCACGCTGCTGCTGGTCTTGCTGACAAGCAGCCTTCCTGCCCACCTTGCAACTCTGCCCGCTGATCTGAATGGCTGGAGCTGCATTGGCGTCGCTGCCGCTGCTTCCTTGCTTTGACGCATCTGCTGCATCGCTGCTTGGCGCTGGGTCAGCAGCTTTCTGCTGCTGGTGCTGCTGGCTGCCGTTGAAGGATGCCCCACGCTGGTGATGCGCAGGACTGCTTGCTGCTGCTGCTGCGGCGGAGGCGGCTGCACCCTGTTCTCTACGCTGCCTGGCTGCTAGCTGGCCACTGATGGGTGCTAGGCAGGCGGGTGCGTTACTGCAGTCCAAGAGCGTGCAGTTAACAGGTGAGGGTGACGACCGCAACATCCTGGTACCCTGCTGCAGAACATGGCAGGCATGCGACACATTGGCATGGTGCTTCTGCTGGCAGGAGCCAGTCCTGCTGCTGCTGCTGCTGCCTAAATATCTAAGTGCTGCGCCACAGCAGGGCATTGCAGGGCTCACCTGCCAGTTGCTGCTGTACTGTTGTGGTGCTGGCTGAGGCTGGGCTGCCTCATGCAAGCTGGCTTGGCCACCCCCAGGCCCGCCTGCATGAGCATGGACACCACCAGTAACACTGCATTGAACAGTCAAGCCACTGCAGTTATTTGGGGATATCAGCATGTCAAGCATGTTAGTTGTTGGACCATGCAACATGGATGTGTGGACTGCAGCGATGCGTTTGGTCTGTTGTGCTGTGTGGGCACTTGGTGTGATTGCAAGAACGACCTCTTCAACCACGTCTTGACGACATGCATGGCTGGAACCAGCCTTGACTGGGTGTGGCATATGCACACTACCAGGTACAGCTGCATATGTCATCTGGCGCAAATTTTCCTTCTGACCATGCCATGCAGAGACAGCAGCTCCGGTAGCTGCACACACTCACCTCTTCACCACTGACTCTTCTGACCAGCTTTGGCCGCCTGCCGTACTTGGCCTCAAACCCCTCCTCAAACTCTTGCAAGATACGTAACAGGTCAATGTTGTCTGCTGCATCCACCTGCAACAACAGCAGCACTTCAAGGTGCACAAAGCCATGTGCAGTCCATGGACAGAAGGCATACCTCAGCTAATGCCACCTGAACACTGCCAGGTAGGGCAGCGCGGCATGCCTGCTTCTTGTAGCATACCTTGATCAATGAAACGTTAGATTCTGCGCTGAGTCTCTCATGTGCTTCAATGTAGCCCTGGTCCAAGAGGTGCCGCAGGACCAGCACAATGAGTGCACGTCTGCGCTCCTGCTCCTGCCGGGCATGTGCTTCCCTGCCTTTTGCCGTTGCTTTCGTGAGCACAGCGTCCATGTTCAACCTTGTGTTGATTGCGCCACAGCTCTCGCTTTTACTGTGTGCTAGCTTCAGCACTGTTGCTTTGACACTTTTGCTCCATCGTGTACTGCTGCCCCTGCAGTCTCCTGGACGGTTGCACCGCCAGTCACTTGCAGCCGTTCGTTGTTGGACGATCAGTCAGTGTAAATGGACACCAGCAGTTGCAGTGCGACGTTGCCTTGCTTACATGCTGGTGCTTCCCGCCTGTCTGCTCAAGCGATGGTCTCAAAACGTGCACTTTGACAGAGCACACGCCTCGAATGAACGATGTGACAGGGCACCATATATTAGAACCGCTCCAGCTGGTGCAGCATCGGCTTTTTGCACATTGCACAGGCTGTTGGACAGCAGCTGTGCCTTCAACGGATTGCAGGCGGGAGTACTGACAGCTGCAAGACGAGCCTTGCCGGGTCAGGTAACAAAAAGAGAGAACCGAGGGTAATGTGTAAGATTCTGAGGTATGTGCGGAGGCTCGCCATGATGGCATGCCTGGCCGGGCCAGGCTGGCCCTGCAGTTGTGCCTTGTACTGTCATGACATGGTGACCTGCCAGTGCTCGACATGGTCTTGCAGCTGCAGCTGATTTAAACCTTGTGCTCATGTTTGATATATGTAAAGCAGTTTACCAGAGCAAAAAATTACGAGGCAGGGATGCTCATGTTAGGCAGGCGCCTGTCTCTTACCTGCTGCTACCACCCAAGGGCTTATCTTTGCATCAAACCTGACAAGAAAGTTGCGTTCCATTTGCATTTGACGTCACAGCTACCTAGGCGAAGCAAAGGTTCCACCGTTGTCGTCAGGGCCATGGTGCAAATCCCAGCCCGGAAAGTTGAGGTCCAGGAGGAGGCTTTTTGCCAAGCAAAGCACGCTGGAGTGCGATTAGATGCCGTCTTGCCCGACTTATTTGGAAGCCGCTACAGCAGTGCCTCAGGTAGGGTTTTGCTGCTGCTGCTGCTGCTGCTGCTGCTGGCTGGCTGGCTGCAACTTCAACCAGCTTGTTAACCGGCAACGTTATCATTTGGGGCGCTGTGCAGCCGGAAAGAAGGCCATCAGAAGGAAAGAAGTGCAGGTCAACGGCAGTGTAGCACGCACTGACTTGCTCCTGCAGGAGGGCGATGTTGTGCGTGTGGTGATGAAAGTCGGCTCTGGAGCAGTGTGGGGCAGCACAGCTGGTAAGCCAAGGATGCCACACAGCAACTGCCTGCACAGCAAACCCATACAGCCACCAAATGCAACTGTAAGCTTCAGCAATGCAGTTGGCAGCGGCTGTGTCGGCCACAAATGGGTGTTGGGCTGTGCAGCAGCCTGCAGGCTGTCTCCTACCAGCAGCTGCCGTGGCCTGCAAGGGCTGTGCAACGACGAACAAAGCCTGCCTGTTCTAATGCAGGGTCTTGCACCAGGTGTCTGCTTGGCCTGCCATGCCGCAAACTGTAATGAATGGACAGTCGAGGTTGGTGATGTTGTGCCCTGCAGGCAAGCCTGGGCTGGAGGTGGCCTTTGAAGATGATCACATGGCATGCGTCGTCAAACCACAGGTAAGCAGGCAGCAGCTACACCAAACATCACATGGCTACATCACCAACGCCGCTGCTGCCACTGCTGGCATGAGGGTGCACTGGCTGTGAGCGCTCGTTCAGCTTGGTTTGCCAGCTTGAATGTAGCCGAGCAGCACGGTGCAAGCATACAGCCTGCTTGTGCCAGACATGCCGGAGATGCTGCCCAAGCAATCGACCTGCTGCTGGGCTGGATCACAAGAGTATCCATTGACGGATTTCATTGCATGTGAGGTGGCCATCTCAGCTACCGGCTGTCGCCAGCTGATGGTCCCGCCTGTGGCCTGCCGGTGTTGCTGCTGCTGCCGCTGCTGTCGTCACCTTGCTGCCGCGCAGGGCCTGCCCACTCAGGGCACGGGCGAGGGCACTGTGCAGGGACGCATCAAGTACTGCCTGCAGCCGTCATCACTGCCTGGCGCACTGTTCAGGGCACACCATGTGAGCAGCAAGCAGCGGCTGCACCAGCAGAGATCCAGCGGAGTAGCAGCAGGATGCTGTGTCCTGCGCGCCGCCTGTGCTGCAGCAGCTGGAGTACGTGCGCCGTCATCAGGGGTGCCTGTATCAGCTGCTGCTGTCAACAGCGCGTTCTGTGCAGGATGGAGTGGCAAAGTTAATACCTTGGAAGCTGTGTAGAGAGCTGAAAACAGTAGAGATACAAGAATTCGAACGCTGGTTACGTGTGCGTGCAGTCACATCATGAAGGCGATTCTGGACTGTCACAGCCCATGCTGCGCTGCCGCAGGTGCACAGGCTGGACGTGAACACGGGCGGGCTGCTGCTGGTGGCCAAGACCAGGGCAGCCGGCACAGCCCTGGCAGCTGACCTGGCAGAGCACAAGATGCAGAAGCGGTAAGTTGCAAGCTCTGGCACAGATGGTGATGGCTGCTTCATCGTTATGCAACATGTGCTGGTGCTGGACCGGCTACAGTAGCTGACGTGGCAGAGCGCTAGATGCAGAAGCCGCTGGATGCCGCAGTTAAGTTCTGAGTGAAGCACATCGCAGATGAATCATAGCATTAAGCGCTGGTATCACTTCACAATGTTTGGCAGCTGAACTGGCAGAGCACCAGGTGCAGGATGGTGGCGGTTGCAGGGCGGGTGCAGTGCTGCTGGGACCCCTTACGGTCATGGGGCTGTAGTTATAGTGTTGAAAAGGAGAGCGAGCTGGACACGGTGCCAGGATTAGCCAAAGACAAGCTGTTCAAGTGGTGGGCGGGCGCTGCCTCTGCGTTCCTGCTGCTTTTGCTGCAGGTACCTGGCGCTTGTCACTGGCCGCTTGGAGGGCAGCGGGGTGGTCAACTACCCACTGGAAGGCAAGCCAGCAGTCAGCCTGTTCAGAGTGGAGAAGCACAGCTCGTCTGGTGAGCGGCCGGGGGCGGAGGGGATAGCCGCCAAGCGCAAACACTGGAACACATGGCCATAAGGTCGTGCGAGCTTGTAGGCAAGCCAGCAGTCAGGCTTTGCAGGGAGGCGGAGCAGTGATCAACACGTGCATGGTTAGGGGCGGCAGCAGCCATGCACAAGCGTGCAAATTGGCGTGTCCACCTACTTTCAAAGGCATGTCAGCCGGTTGACTAGTTCATAGTGAAGAGGCACCACCCCTGACGTGACTCCGAGGGTGGTTGTGTGGGCAGACTTTGCCCAGATGGTATGTTCTTGTACAGGGAAGATAGTGTTTCAACCTCCAAGTTCTCTGCTGTTTTTTTTCGCTGACCATGATTGCAAGAGAGCATTACTGGCTGACCTGTCTGAGCTTGCGACTCAAACCTGGATGCGCCTCAAATCACCGCCCTGTCTCACCCCTGAGTTCTTGCTGCTCTTCCGTCATGCTGTTATTTTGCAGAGCTTGAGCTGGCTGGCTTGGCTGAGCCTGTGGTTCAACTTGGCTGTGTGTCACCTGTGCGCTTTACTACACCCCTGAGCTCCCCGCTGCCATTTGTATCGTTTGTCTGTCTTTGTAGAGAGCTTTGGCTGGCTCACCTGGCTGAGCCTGTGGCCAAAGACAGGCCGGACCCACCAGCTGCGCAAGCACTGCGCATACATCGGCCACCCCATCCTGGGTGACAGCCAGTATATGATGCACCGCAAGGAGGACTGCCAGGTCACACGCGTCCCAAATGTCCAGCAGCACCTCCCACAGCTGGATGATTTGGTGGCAGCAGCAGCAGCAGCAGCAGCAGCAGCGGCCCAGGCTGCTGGCAGCACTGGCGTAGATAGCAACAGCAAGGTGGGCGACGCTGCTGCTGAGTGCACTGGTGGAGGAAGGCAGCAGCAGGATGAGCAACAGCAGCAGCAGCAGCAGCAGCAGCAGCATGAGCAACGCCACCCAAAGCGGCAACGGCAGGAGCTCAACGCAGGTAATTCGTCAGCTGCTGCTGAGCAGCAGGCAGCAGCAGCACAACAACAAGAATGCCTTGCGACAGAGCACCTACAGCAGCAGCAGCGGGAGCCGCCAGCTCAACAGCAGCACCTCGAACCAGTGCATGCTGCTGGGCAACAGCAGGAGCTGCAGCAGCAGTCAGATGAACGGCAGCTACTGCAACAGCAGCTGCCTGACCCATTGCGGCAAGCGCAGGCCGGCCTGCTGCAACAACCAGTGGCAGCAGCAGCAAGCCAACAAAGTGCGGGTGTCAAAGATGCTGTAGAAGATGCTGGTGTGCATCATGTCCTGGACGTTGGCTCAGTAAGCATGCCAGCACAGATCGCCGATAATGACGGTGCTTGCAGCACTGGAAGCCTGAATGAAGACATGGCTGGTGCTGGTGCTGCTGATGAAGCCACCAGCGGCGGCAGCGGCAGCAGAGCAGGCGGCAACAAGCAGCGCGGCCAACGGTTGCGTGATGGCACCACTGTCAAGACGTGCCTGTGGGCTGTGCAGCTGCAGCTGCTGCACCCAATCACGAGGCAGCCGTTGAATCTGTCCATTGACAAGCAGGCTGCAAAAGAGTATGAAATGATTTGTACAATTGAGGCTGCAGCAGAAGATGATGGGCAGGTCTAGTACCCTGCTGTAGAGCAGCAGATGCAGCAGCAGACATGGAAGACAGCATAGGGGGCTGGCAGAGTTGCTGAGGGTGCTGCACCAGACGTTCTATCTTGCAGCCTCACGCATTTTGATTTCAGCATTATCTATGTTATGCAATCATTTCAAGTCGGCAAGGTTACACCTTCATCATCATATTACCCATTCAAGCCATAGCATCACCTTGTTTAACATGCCTGAGGAGAGCCGTGCTTGCCGTCGGGGCTTACTCTCAAGAACTCAAGTAATCAGATACCCCTTACCAGATGCACTTGTATACGTGAGTCAGGGAGCCAAACAAAGAGCAACTAAGCCCGGGGGCGTGACTGTGTCAGGGGGATCCAGCAATCAGCAAGGAGGAGCAGAGGTCCATGATGTATAAAAGTTCATGCGCAACAGTTCACGAAGGGTGGGGGGGGGGAGGGGGGATCAGCAACGTCACGGTGAATGCTGCCTTGTGCCTATCAATGTGTGCTCTGCAACCCTTTACCATGTAACGGGACTTGCGCCCTTTGCACATGCCCAGCAAAGGGCCCCTTTCTGCCCACAGCAGGGCTCGCGCCGCGTCGACGGTTCATACTCACAGCCGAATTCCATACGGTGTACTAGCACGCTTCGATGGTTTGTCGAAGTTACCGCTAAGCTTGAGGTCGTTTCGACCGGATCTCCCGCCAAAACAACATCTGCCGCCCATATGATTTTTCTGGTGGCCACGTGGTCGGGGAGCGAAAGTAACAAAGAGCAAACGGCAGGGCCGTGACAATGTAGCAGGACTCCTGCCCTCCCTCATAACAAAGCTCTACTACGTTTGCCGATTACTGGTGGTTAGCCCTGCCCAGCAGGTAGATACACGCGCCCTCCCACACACAGCCTGGCCACCATGGTGCAGTGCTTGTGCAGCAGTGCGTGTTAACAACAAAAGTTTGGCATGGCATGCAGATCGCTGTACATCAATGTTCCAACTGCTGTGCTTTATGATGTGCGTGCTTTCACAAACCAGCATGATAACTCATCGCATTGCTTGCGATGGTACGGCACCTCAAACACAGTCCATATCTCCACACTTTGGACCAGTAAAAGCCTTATATGACAGTTGATACCAGAAATACTGTACATCATGCGCTGCTGCAAAGCCTCACCCCTGCCTGCAATGAGCCATCTATGCATTGCATATTTATCTGGGAAGATTCATCCAGCTGTCGCCTCTCGGCGTGTTCTGCACAGCTGTCATGGCATCATGTCAGATAACCATTCAATCGACCAGCACTGTCATCTGTCACCAGCAGCTGCTTTCCTGCATGTGAAGGGCCGTGGGTTGTCCAGCTGACCTGGCGACCCTCTAACAAAGCCAACATCCTTTGATTTTACAATAGCCACTGTCTGATTCTGCCAGCCAGTGAACGCAAACGAGTCAAAGCTTGTTTCAACTGCCCTGGCAAGAACCAAAGATTCGTACTTTGGGAATCGTAGCATCTGGCGGTTGGGCACCAGAGCGGCAGTGCTTCTGTCAGCTGCTGCAGCTGCTGCCGCGGCGCTCACATCAACAGCCGAAGCAACACTTGTGCCAGCTAGCAAGCTTGCTGCTGCTGCTGCTTCTGCCGCTGCTTCTGCTCTGTCTTCAGCGCTGGGTTCAACACCCACATCCAGACTCAACAAGTCACCAACAGTTATGCGTGCGTCCTTGATGGGCCACTGCAGCGTGTTGTAGCCGCGCTTGACAAACGCTGGGAACCAGCGTGGCATCTGCCGGCCCTGTTTAGCTGCCGAGAGATTTGCACTGAACAACAGCTTGTTCGTCGAGAGCTCTGAGACTGTCACAGAGGTGGAAGTCCACTTGAACTTGGCAAGCTCCTGCAGCACAAGCAGCAGCAAAAGCATTTGACAATCATTGCCTCTGCAAGTGTTTGGTATGCCGTCCACTGCATACTTCCTGTACAGCCACCTGTGCAGCCAGTTTCTCTGCTTGCTTGCTGCTATGTGCGATTTTGCACCTTCACAAAAGTGCGGGGACCTGCGGGACACGCATTGTATACTGCTTTACATTGAATTACACTACATGCTCCACCCATGAAAGGTTTGAGTGGCACAGGAGCACTATCACAGAGCTGCTCACCTTTGGGAATCCCCAGTAGGTCCTGCCAATCTGCTGGCTGATTGGCAGGTCCACCCAAAACCGCTGCGCTGAGTAAAACGTGTGGTTACTGCACGTTGGCCGGTACTTCCCAGGGAACCACATCATTTCACTGAGGACTCCAACCAGCGGGCCCAAGTCACCACGTGTTATTAACAGGTAACCGTCCCCACCTAAGAACTGCCACCTGTCCATAGGAGCGTTTGTGTACGCTGGCGGTGGTATGGGTGGCTGCTCCAATGGCTTCAGCCGGAACATGAGAGTCAAGGTCTTTGCGCCATTGAGTGTAAACGGTCGCTGCTGCTGCGCTGGGAGCAGCAGAGCGTGTGCTGCGTGGGCTGAAACTGCCAGCAGCAGCAGGCACGCTGCGCTGCGCTGGCCCAGGCTGCAGGGCCTGCATCCACTGCTGCCTCTGCCCATTTCCATCCTTTCTGTCGCTGCGGCTTGCTGCTGCTGTTCTGAGCTGCTTTGTGCAAACAGGGTGCCTGGCCAGCTGCTTTGCTGTGCCCTGCAAAAGGCATTTGCATGGGGCAGGCAAGCAGAGCTGTGCAGATCAACAGCAGCTATGAACCTGTACAGTGCCAGAGCCAGGAGGGATTCGAGACAGTAGGAGGCGTATTTACAGTTTGCGTCTTACAGTTTACTGCATACCTGATCCTGCCGGCAGCGACAATGTTGTGGCGGGCTCAACGAACGGACCAACCGCATCAGTCTGCAAAAATAGTACCGATCAGCCACCTGACCTTTTAATAATTCAAATTAAAAAGGTTCAATGATTAAACAGTGTTGCTGCGGTTGCTCACCGTTGGAGTTCGCTCACTGAGGGCGCCAGCCTCGTCCAAGCTGAAGGATTCGCTTCGCTGTGCTGCTGCTACTGCTGTTCAGTTCAGGAAGCCTGGCACGATTGCATAATAGGTATACAATATCTCTTGCCGCTCCGGATGCATTCGTTCATTTACCTGTGTCGTCGAGCTCTAACTTGTCATGTGACCAGATGTGACCACACAGCCCATGATAAGCCCATCACGAACATGCCATCATGCGCTCTTAGCTGAGGTCCGCAATTAATAGGCCTCAGCACCCTCTTGCATGAACATGCAATGCACTAACACCGGGAAAGTCCACTTGTGCATACATGCCATGATGGCTCCTGCACAATCCGCGTGGCTCTAGTCCCCAGAAGCAAGAGGCGATTGCCACATCATGCCCTGCGTAACACGCTTGCTACTGTGGTTGGTTGCGTTTTTGTCAGTCAAGTGTGTCAAACCCTTCGCTCAACTACTGCAGAGAACAGACAACAGCCAGACTTGCGGTGACGCTACTACTGACTTGCGGTGACGCTACGACTAGTAGTGTGCACTCACCATGGTGACAATGGTGGCAGTGACTGCCATGCCAGCCTGCTGGCTGAGCGCTAGCACTGGTGACCAGCTGGCCTGCAGGGTCGGTGCCATCAGCTGACCACTGGTGGGTTGGCGTACTGGTTGGAGAAGGAAGGCGTGTTCAAGCGGCTACGCCACACTGAAAACTTCAGTTACAGAGGGTGCAACTCGCAGCTGTGTACCTAGCTTAGCTCCAGACTGCCACGCGTGTGCACTTCAGTAGGCATAATCGGCAGCAAAGCTGCAGCTTTGTCACACCGGTGTGACTAAAGGTGCCTGGCTTTGTCACACCTGCTGGCCAGCTGGCCAGCAGGACACACCATGGTGTGTCGGGTGTGTCACGAGCAGATTATGTGGATTATGTGGGCATTATAGCGCTGGTTGTATTGGTGGGGATGTCTGAAACAGATTCATTTCTGATTTCATTTGCATCAGCTTGCAAGGAGGTGGCCGATCATGGCGCAGGCCCATGGCGCCAGGCCTGACCCTACAGGGTCGACCCTGTGACCCTGTGGACGTCCAGCTGGGCCATCGTATGGCTCAAACTTCGCTTCGTTTGGCAGCAACAGGGGCAACTCAGCTGTCAGCTGCGGCATTAGTGCGCGAGCAGGAGCAGTAGGAAAAGCACCTTACCGTGCGTCTGCGCTGCTCGCGATGTTGGCCAAAACTGAACTACGGAGTCGATCTATTTGACGCAAGCAGAAGCAACAACCACCGGGCTTCTGCAAACATTACGATCAAGTAAATAAATTGTTCTCAACAAGGTGAAACTTTGCACCGCACCCACGCCAGAACAACCTGTCCGGATCACGTGGGACAACATGTTAGGTGGTGGGGCCGTGTGCGGCCGGACGCAACCAGGTCGTGTTCACAGTCGCAAAGCATTGCTGACACTGCGTTCTTTGCCTAATGAGCATCATGGCACTCCACACCACACGTGCTCTGCAGCCTAGTGCGCAGCTGTTCTGCAGTGCGGGAGCAGCAGTAGTTGTCAGTGCTCGCAGACTTCGCACATCAGCACCTTGCTTTGAGGACCAGGCGCACAGCAGGGCCTTCACCAACAGGCAGTGAGTTTGCACTCGACGAAGGCTGGCTGCTGCTGCTCTGTCACCCCTGCTGCTGCTACTACAGTTGCCGCTGCTGCTACCTGGTCTATCGCACAGGTGGTGGATACAGGCGCGCATAACATGAAGGGGATGTGCACTGTGGCGTGCATGTATGCAGGTGTCTGCCATCCCTTGCTGCTCTACCAGGCACCGCCAGCATCAGGGCATCTCGCATGTCAGTGATGGCAGCAGCAGGTGCGGGGGCTGCAGATCAGCACTACACCGCGTGTTGGACCTGTATGCACAGTCCTGGCACTGCACTCATGACACCAACGTGCAGCTATTCAGACAAACGACAGACATGCAGACCTAGTGTCTTGGTAGGTTGTGTGACAGTGGTTGCGCAGCAATTACGTTCTGTGCCACTTAGCACCCAAGCCAACTCACACAGAGGGTGTGTTCTGTGTGCATTGGAGTCTGCTGCTCATGCCGTGCTGACATGCAGATTGCGTTGCTAAGCACAGCTCATTCATATACTACACGCGCACTGATGGAACAGATCATGCCGCACGGGGTGATGTTTGTGCTCCTGCAGCTGCTGGCTCCAAGGGTCGTGCGCTGCTGTCCGTATCAGACAAACATGGCCTGGAGGAGCTGGCAAAGGTGCGCAACAGCAGCAGCAGCAGCAGCAGCAGTACCAACAGCAATCAGACACAACCAGCAACAGCTGCAATGAAGCAACAATTGTGACAGCAGCAGCAGCAGCAGTGAACCCACACCGCAGCGCAGCAGCAGGTGGAGGGGAGCAGCAAGACAGGTGCAGAAGCAGCAGCAGGTCTGCAGCAGCTGCAGGACAGCAGCAGCGTAACCAAGCTGCAAGGCCCGTCACCCGACTACCCAGCGTTGTGCATCAGCGCCTGACAGAAAGCTTCACTCGCTTGCTAGCAGCCGGGTGGGCCTCTGCTCCTCTGTGCTTAGCTTCGCAAGCAGCACAGCATCTTTCAAGCACAGCGGTGTGCTAGGTTTGGTCATCAATCACCATTGCTGCTGCATTGACCTCTTAGCAACCGCTGCTGCTGCTGCTGCTGCTGCTGCTGCTGCTGCTATGATGCAGGGCCTTGCTGCCGCCGGCTACGAGCTGGTGTCCACGGGCGGCAGTGCCAAGGCAATTGAGGCTGCAGACGTAGCTGTCAAAAAGGTGGAGGACCTCACAGGCTTCCCTGAGATGCTGGATGGTGAGCAGTTCTAAAATCAACTGTTTTCTGTAGCAGCTGACGATGTCACAGAGTAACACAACAGAAGTAACCAGTACATACTTCATACATGATTGCAGGGGCCAGGTGGTGCCGCAGCACAAGCAGGCAAAGCAGCGTCCTTATCTATTGTATTTGTTCACAACATTGATGTTCTGTTGGCTGCAGAAAACCTTGTGCGGTCAGTTTGTCATGTGCTAGCACAATAGGCTTCATGAGTTGCACTGCTCTGCATGGAGTGACGCAGGGCCCAAACCTGATGTTACACATGGCTGCTGCTGCTGCTGCTGCTGCTGCAGGGCGTGTGAAGACGCTGCACCCTGGCGTGCACGGCGGCATCCTAGCCATCCGCAGCAACCCTGAGCACATGGCAGCCATCAAGCAGCACGACATCAGCACCATTGACGTGGTGGGTGCTGCGCTGCGCGCCAGCCTCCCAAGCATGTGCCAGCAATCTCTGCTCATCTTGTCAAGCGGTCACTTAGCTGGCTGCCTAACTGTTTACATGCCCGGTCGGCTGTTCCACTGAAATGCCGAGCCTGAACTGTGGTGCTTGCTGAACACAACTCCCAACGCCCTGCCGCAGGTGGTGGTGAACCTGTACCCCTTCCGAGCCACCGTGACGAAGAGCCCCCCACCCCCCTTTGCCGATGGTGTCGAGAACATCGACATCGGCGGGCCTGCCATGATCCGTGCAGCCGCCAAGAACCATGGCGACGTGACGGTGGTGGTGGACCCTGCTGACTATGCAGAGCTGCTGACTCAGCTGACAGCTGGCGAGGTGTCTGCAGGTGCGCGCGATTGCACCCAGCGTGCATGATACCAGTGTGCAGACCCATTCCGTAAGCGGCTGTTGGTTGCAAACTGTCCTTGCCATGTTTGTCGTTCAGCATGGATAGTCATGCGCGCCGTGCCGCCGTCACAAGCAGGCGTGTGAGTGGATTTTGCTGCTGACTCAGCTGGCAGTTGTCAAGGTGGCTGCCGGCCGGCGCATGCGTGTGTTGCGTACGCAGCTCGGTCATGCGCCGGCAAGTGTGGGTGCACAGGCGCACAGAAATCTTGCACTCGCCCTGGCCAACAGAGCACGTGCGGCGCCACAGACCCAAGAACATCCGCTGCTTGTTCGCCGGACCATTCGCCCGCCTGTCCGCCTGCCTGCATCTGCGTCGACTGCCATTCGTGACGCTCAAACACAGCACCCAGGGTCATGCATAGTTGGCATCAGAATCAAGCGTGCTCAGCAGCTGCTGCTCCTTGGCTGGCTGCGAACTCCCCTGGAAAGTCGCCATGAGCCGCCAAGGGTGCAGCTGTGGTGCCGCTGCCTGACAGATGCCGTGCCGCTGTGCCTGCCTGCCTGCAGACTTCCGCAAGAAGATGGCTTGGAAGGCATACCAGCACACAGCAAGCTACGACGCACAGGTAGGAAGGCAGCGGCAGTGGCAGCGGCAGCAGCAGCAGCAGCCGTCAGCGCTGCGCGAGCTGCAGTGCCTGCACACCTGCGTCGTCAGTTGCAACCCCCTGGCAGCCCTCTCTGACGCGCATGCGCAAGCGCCTGGCACAGCTGGTCCGTTGTAACAACCTTGTAACAACCTTGTGACAACCCTGTGACAGGTTGCAGAGTGGCTGTGGGGCCAGGTCGGCGGCGGCGAGGCGGCGCCGGAGATGACGGTGCCAATGAAGCTGGCGCAGGGCCTGCGCTACGGCGAGAACCCCCACCAGGCGGCTGCATTCTACACGGACGGCAGCCTAGCAGAGTTTGAGAAGGGCGGCATCGCCACAGCCGTGCAGCACCACGGCAAGGAGATGAGCTACAACAACTACCTGGACGCGGACGCCGCCTACAGCTGCTGCTGCGACTTCAAGGTGTGGGCCTTTTGCATTGAAGCCGGGTCGGTTGTGACGCATCAGTTCAATGCTGGTGCCTGCACCGGCAGCGCAAACTGCCTAGTGGTGACAGGCCTGCGCTGTGACTTCAAGGTGCAGCTGTTTTGTCTCGGCTCGCATACGCCCCCGCCACCGCAGGGTGAACAAGCAGCAACCTCCACCTGAGCACGTTTCAGCGTTCAGATGCTGCAAGCCGCTACGTTTCGGCATTGTGTGGTTGTTTGGTGCTCCACAGCTGCTTGTGGGGCAGCACTCCAAAGCCGGACTTGTGTTGCATTTGGGTTGCTGCACAGATACCAGGCCTCGCAGCCTTGGCTGCATGCGCTGTCCTGCTGCTGACACCTGCTGTTACAGCTGCTGCCAACACATGCTGGTGCTTTCGTTACTGCCGCTGCTGCTGCTGCTGCTGCTGCTGCAGGAGCCCACCTGCGTGATTGTAAAGCACACCAACCCCTGCGGCGTCGCCACCCGGGATGACCTGCTGGAGGCGTACCGGCTCGCTGTCATCGCAGACCCCATCAGCGCCTTCGGCGGCATCGTGGCGTTCAACAGGCCAGTGGATGAGAAGCTGGCTCGTGAGCTGCGCGAGTATAGGTGCGTTTGCTGTGTGCACTGCCAGCAGCGAACCCCAAGGTCTGCCGCTGCGTCGTGCCGTAAACAGCACAACAGCATGTGCTTGTCCTGTTGCATGCTAGCCCCGCAGCACACGCCTGCGAGCGTGGCATCTGTAAGAAGCTGCAGCTGCTGTGCTATAGCTGCCGCTTCCGTTGGGTGCCTACATCAATGCCTGCCGTGCTGTTGGTTGCATGGCGGCGCGCATGGTGAGGGGCGCACGGGATCCCCACCCCTCGCACCGCTGGCATGTGGGCCCAACAAATTGTACCAGCACTAATTACTTGCATGATTTCAGTACATTTAAGCCTGATGAAGGGCGAAGAGCCCGAAACGCGTAGCTTGTAACTATGTACAGACGGACTCAGATATAAATTGAACTGTGGTCAGTTGCTGCAGCCAGTCGCATCACACGGGGCACATTTCAACGCACTGCCAGCTCGACTATGCATTGAGTTTGGTTCACCGCTGAACACAGCCGCACGTCTCCTTGAAGCATGCCGCTGCAGCAGCATAGCTGGCACGCTTGGTTCGCGCGTAGCGCAGCGACGGCCTCCCCGCCGCTGTTGTCACGGCGCAGGTCCCCCGCAGACGGCGAGACGCGAATGTTCTACGAGATCGTGGTCGCGCCCAGCTACACGCCGCAGGGCCTGGAGGTGCTGAGGGGCAAGAGCAAGGCGCTTCGCATCCTGGAGGCGAAGCCGCGCCCGCCAAGCGGCAGGTCGCTGCGCCAGGTGGCGGGCGGGTGGCTGCTGCAGGTGGGGCGGGTGCGGGAGGTCGCTGGCAATCACGCATTTGTCTATAATAATAATTTTAATTATTTTTATTATTGTCTGTGCCTGGCTGGAGTGCCGGTTGCTGTGCTGTGCTGGGGGTAGGGCGTGTGCATGGCGTCACGCAAGGCTGCACCTGGGCCTTCCAGCGTTTGGCGGCTGTGGGCGGCCTAGATTCTAGGGGGTGCGCGGGGGGAGAGGGGGGGCATACACGGCAGGTCGGCCTGATCATGGTTGGGATGCAATCACGCATTGTGCCAGCTGGGGAGGCATTGGAAGGGGATAGGAGCTTGGTGAGGACGCAACATGCGAAGGGAGCGCCTTCGTTATGCATTTGTTACAATGTTACTTACGTGCTGCCTTCTGGAACAGAGGATGGGGGCGGATGCAGGGGTTGGGGGCCAGAACAACAGCACCCTGCAGCTGTTTTGGATGCCCTCACACTTTTGCACCTCACTCTTTCCTGCAGGGTGCTGATGACCTGTCACCTGAGGACATCACCTTCAGCGTTGTGAGTGAGAAGCAGCCCACCGAGCAGCAGCTGAGCGACCTGCGCTTTGCATGGCGCTGCGTGAAGCACGTCAAGAGCAATGCAATCACAGTGGCCAAGGACAACAAGCTGCTGGGCATGGGCAGCGGGCAGCCAAACAGGTGGGCAAGTTGCATCAAATGTCACTCACGCCACAGTGATGCGGCTGTTAGTGTGTTTGAGTTTGGCAGCCCAACGGCCACTTACAACAGGCTGCCGGCAATGTGCAGCAATCAGTATGCATCACATCACGTGGCTGGGGTGTTCAGGTATTGTTTGGTGAGTTCAAGTTACGGCAGCACTCTTGCACCTGACGTTATTCTGCGGTGCAGGGGCAGCAGGCAGCACATCGGGTGGATCAGCTGTGTGCAGTGAAGCGGCTGCTGACCAACTGCCACCGCATCATGTGCCCCCCAACCCACCTGTTTCGTACACACTCAATGTTGCCACCGCACCGGCCTCTGCTGCCTCACTGACATGCAGGGTGAAGAGCACGCAGATAGCCATGGAGAAGGCTGGCGACGACATCAAGGGCGCCGTGTTGGCCAGTGACGCTTCTTCCCCTTCAGCTGGGGTGACAGCGTGGAGATGGCCTGCCAGGTGCGCTACGCAACTGCTGCACAGCTGTTGAGGGCCCGTTACACCGCAAGTGATGGCCCTTCTCTTGTTCTTGATTGTTAGCAGGGGCAATTGAGTCACATTTTTTTTTTTTTTTTTTAACAAACCGCCTCCTTCAATTCAGTGCGGGTGCTGCAGGAAGTCCGTACGCCCTGTGCTGTGACGCAGCAACCAGCCTGCACAGCACATACACACGCACCTGATTCAGGCACCAGCTGCCGCTGCTGCCGTGTTAGTGCCGCTGTCGTCAACACAGCTTTCCCAAGGTGCTGCAAACGCGTGCTGCTTGCTTGCAGGCTGGCGTCGCTGCCATCGCCCACCCCGGCGGCAGCATCAGGGACCAGGACGCCGTCGACTGCTGCAACAAGTACGGCGTGGCGCTGGTCACCACGGGCGTGCGCCACTTCAAGCACTGAGCAGCGCCACTCATGGCGGCAGCAGTGCACCGAGGGCGCCTACGCATGCGCAGTGGCAGCGCCGCTTGAGCTGTCAGCTGGCTGGTGCACGAGCTGGCTGTGGCTGGGCGCAACAACAGGCGAGCTGTGGCGGCGTCATGTCAGCTTTGAGCAGCCAGCTGCTGAGCGTATGGCAGCAGCGCAGTTGAGTGCGTAGTGCTGCTCAACAACTTGCAAAATCGCCGGATTGAACCTCCACGCTCAACCTAACCTCCCAGTAGTGTACGGTGGCCATCATGTGCTAGCTGTGGCCAGAATTGGCTTGGCAGCCCTTGTTGAGCCCTTTCAACGGTCACTCTGTTGCCGGTGGTAGCGGGTAGCAGATGTTCAGGGACCAGGCGCACCTGTCTTGAGACGCACACGCAGCTAGTCTGTTTCAGGCATGGAGGCGGCTGCGACGCATGAAGATTCCTCACTTGAAGCTGGGCGTCTGGCAGTTCAACTGTGCTGGGTAGCAGCGCAGTGTGTTGCGCAACTGATCCAGGCTGGCCGACTGTTGTTACCATTGAAAATGCGTATCCACCATATCCCTTCATGAGAGCTTGTGCAAGGCAGGTGTTTCAAATTGAAGCAGCTGAAGGGTACTAGGCACCCAGGACTAGTGCTGCTTGGTTGGTCCGGAGACCTATTTGTTGCGAGGTTGTTGCTTATTTGTCACTGGAACTGCTGCAGACAAGTGAGCAGGCATGCCTATGATATGATAGTGGCATGCAAGCCATGTGTGCACGAACTTGAGTGTGGCATGTACTGCAAGCAGTGCTGTAGATGGCAGCGATGATGATGATAGATGATGATGATGATGACGATGATACATGGCGGCGACATATGTTGCTAGTGCACCGCAGCTGCAGTTGTTCGTGAACACCATGGCATAATTGACTCAATTGCTCTTGACACAAGCAAAAAAAGTGAAACTTAACAAGCGCAGTACACAACGGGACCGCACGACTCCTAGAAAAGCCCCAACCCCCGAGGGCCTGCATTTGATAGCGGTCAGTCAGATGCTGACTGCAAAACCGCCCCAAAAGCAAAGCAAAGCAAAGGCACCGCGGCATACACAATTGCAGCGTATACGATGCATATATATGCACCGCGGCATGCATATATAAATGCAGTGTCCAAGTGTGGCAGTAGTGCATGTTTCAACACCA
>JACERP010001395.1:0-21387 GCA_014080715.1 Scenedesmus sp. NREL 46B-D3 | reverse complement strand
CTGCTGTCTTTGCGCATCAGCGGAATGCACCCTAGCAGATCCTGGCGCACCATACAGCAGCAGCAGCACCCCCGCGTGTGGTTGCGGTGTGGCTTGCTGTCTTATAAACCCTAGGCGTGGCTAAAATTCAGGCCATGCATGGCTTGCGGCAGCAGAACTGTGTTTTATTCATGTGAGTGCAGTTGAAATGCAACCAAACGATTCATTGCTGCAGCACCGTGCATGACACAGCCGGCGGCAGTTCCCACCTGCATGTAGCTTGGCCTCCTTCAGCGCAGGACTTGCATCACTTGCTGGCTGGAGTAGGGCATCATGTTGCTGCGGAGTCTTGGCGTTCTTTTGCTTCAGCGTTTGTCTTGCAAAGCCTGCTGACTCAAGCAGCGGGCGTCATGTCGCTGCGCAACTTGGCGCGCACTTGGGCGCAGCCATGTTCATGTGCTGGGGTGGTTGCGATTGTCGCCCTACAACTGGCAGTGCACACATTGCTGCTGTGTGCTGTGGTGAGCTGCTGGCATGCCCGCTGCTCAAATACTTGGTGCGATGGCTGTTGCTGGCTTGCCGTGGTGAGCTGGCGGCTTGCCTTACCTCCGCAGCTTTGGTCTGCTGGTGCTTCCCAGATGTGTGTGTAGCTGCTGCTGCTTGGGCTCGCCGCTGGAGGATGTCCAAATCGGTTGCAGCTTTAGAGGTGTTGCTTGTTTCCCTGATATCACCAAAAGCACCAGACTGCAACAGCTAAAGTATTTTTAATGGACTTTATAACAGCATAATCGCCTTTTGTGATAGGCAAGTATCATGGTGTTTTTATTTTTGGGGTTGGGTTGGTGTTTGAGTCGGTGTTGGGTTGGTTTTGGTAAGTGGACCTTTGTTGGCAGGGATGGTGTGCGTGTGCCTGTGCCCAGAAGCAGCGAGTTCAGGTATTTGGGATGTGTATTCCATGAGACTAAGGGTGTTACAGCATGTGTTTCGTCCCTGGCAGCTGCTGGCTCACGGGCAATGTGGGCCATGCGCTCCCGCTGCGCTGACCACCACATCACGGGGCTTGGCTTGCAGGTGCACCTGTTCAACTCACTGGTCTCGCCAATCTTGGGCTACTGCTCAGAAGTGTGGGCCCCTGCACTGCTTCATAGCTGCGGAAGTGGGCCGCAGGGCGTTGCCAAGGCGCTTAGCAATGACATGCAAGTGGTGCAGTTCATGTTTTTGCGTATGTTGGCTGGGCGTGTTCGCAAGTCTACTTGCAGGCAGCTGCTGTTGCGTGAATTTGGCTGCAGACCCCTGATCAGTGGTTGGTTCACAGCTTGCTGGGACCTGTGGGACCGGGTGGTCTCACGGCCGCCTAGTGACTGGTTGTTTTTAGCAATGCAGGAGAACAGAGACCTCAGTATGCGCACCTACCCAAGCAGCGCTGATCAGGGTAGGCAAAAGTCCTTGTGGTTCTGGCAGTTTAGGTCCCTTGTGCGCACGTTGCATACCCGTACGGGCACGTTGGGCGACATACCTGATGCACTGGTTGGTCTGCACTGCCTTGAGGAGTCTGATATGCGCTGTGTGCATGAGGCTTTTCAGTCTTGGTTGTATCAGCAGTGGCATGATTTACCCACCGATCCCAGAGTTGCTGGTTCTGATACTGTCATGCATTCTAAGTACGAGAGCTGGTTTGCATGCACATCATTTGATGAGCTGACATGACAAAGCCGTCTAGCTGGTGTCCAGACTATGTGCACAACACTGCTGGCCTCAACAAAGTACACCTGTCGTCACTGATGCGTTTTCGTCTGGGTGCACATGACTTGCGTGTGGCTACTGGTCGGTGGGAGAGGGCTGGCAACTCCTTGCCACCTAGACATCAGCGGCTTTGCACCCGATGCGCTGCTGGCCAGGTTGAGGATGAGTTCCACGTGGTATTTGAGTGTGATGCTTACGAGCTAGTCCGGGAGCGTTTTTGGTGTCTGTTTGATGAGTTCGGTGGTTGGCAGAACCCAAGTGCCTTAGCAAACCGCGCGGGTGATGTCTGGCAGACTTTATGCGGCAAAGACAGAATAAGGTTGCTGCTTTCATACACAGTTGCTTACTGGTACGTAGCGATCCAGAGTTGGCACATTTGTTGCTTCCCAGTGATGGCATTACTAGTAGTGCTTCTGAAGTTACTGATTCTCTGAGTTCTGAGCTCTCTGAGCTTGTTGAGGTTGCGGTTTCTTCCGGTTGATGGTCTTCTTTTGAGTTTTGTGGACCCCATGAGCCTTGTTTAGCTCCTTTGCGGGTGGGCCAGTGGCCCTACTTTGGTAATTCGGTAATTCGGTAATTAGGTAAGGTCGTGTTTTGTTCCGTGTTGAGTTAGGGTTGGTTTGCAGTGTTGGCGTGTGTAGGTTGATTGAACTGCTGGTTTGGTTTGTGTTTGTTCTATGTTGTTGAATGTTTGCTGTGCTGTTGTGTTCGTTGTGTAACAGCCGCGTTCTGTAGTGGTGCTGCCTGTCTGTTGGATAAGCAAGCTTGCCATGCTGCAGCAGGCGTACACTGGCGGTACAACATGCAGCACTGTACAACACTGTAAACGCAAAGGCATGAACGTTCTCCGGGACTAGGAAGACTAGAAGATATGACATCATAAGCTAGTAAGATATATAGCATAGTTAGTGATCCTGGGTTGAGATCATCTATAGCTATAGCGGCTTTGTGATGGGGGCGCTGAACGCCCGTTGCAGCATAAACGGCGAAAGGCCAGCAGTGTAACTTTGAACAGCAGCAGCAGCAGACAAGAGTATCGATCGGCAACTTGCAGGCATACATGCAATCCCCCACCACCAACCACACACACTTTGTGCTTCTCCTGCTTGTTTGCGAGGAAAATGTGAACTGCGGGAAGGCCACCAAGAGCAAGTGTCACTGACAGCTGGTTGACATGTTGTGCTGGGCTTTCGCCGTTTATGCAGGCCGAGTTGTGGCAGCCATGCAGGCTGATGACTTTGTTGCTGTCTGCGGGTCTCTGTCTGAAGTTCAGGCTGTGGCTGCAACTGTTTACAATTACAGTTGCCAGTGGCGCTTCAAGCTCCACAGCTTGAAGTCTGCCGTCATGCATGTGCTGCCAGCAAGACAGACCAGCCAGCTGGTCGACTCCGGCATTGTTTGGAACAATGTCCCTGTGCCTGTTGTATCGGAATACTGCTATCTTGGCCTGTGGTTCAACAATACCTGTACATGGACCACACATTTTGAGAAGATGCTGGCTAAGGTGCAACGTGTGAAGGGTGCGCTCATGCCAATTTGGAAGAGCCGCAGCATCAGTGTGGAGGTTAAACGCATACTGTTGCTGACGTGTGTCCGTCCCATTGTCGAATATGGCAGTGAGGTTTGGTTTCCGTCCACAGCTAGGCAACTGCAGCTGATTGACAAAGTGCAGACAGACATCATCAAATGCGCAATGCGCTGTGGCAAGGAGCGCCCATGCTCTTCAGCTCTCTTGGCAGAATGGGGTGTGAAACCGTTGCATATGTGGCTTCATCAGAGGGCTTTGGAGTACTACTACAGGATTCAGCGTATGCAGGGCGTTCGGCTGCCAAATCAAGTGTTTACAGCTGAATGGAGGCGTCCTGGGGTGCTGTGGCGGTGACATCGTGGCACAAGTATGTGCAGAGCCTGCTGTGCAAGTATGGTGTGAATGTTGTGACCGCGGAAGGCAGAGCCAGTGCGTGCAAGAGCCATGTCAACAAGCAGGTCAAGACACTACATGCTGAAAGGATTGCATGTGAAACGTTGGAACACTCCACTCTGAGTCGGTATGTGGCTCATGTGCATCCCTCTCATGTTGATGCTATGGGTTTCAGGAGGCCTAGGCCGTACTTGCGTTCAGTGGCAATTCCACGTGGTATTGAATTGCTGTTGCGTGTTCTTATGGGTTGTCTGTGTGTACATGAGCGTACTAGTCAGTTTGGCGGTCGCAGAGCTAACTCCACTTCAGGATGTCCTTGTTGTGGTGCAGAAGTTGAGTCTTTGTCACACTTCATGTTTGATTGCCCTGCTACTTCTGCTCAGAGGGATGATATGTTTGCTGAGATCAGATCCCTGCCTGGTTGCGCTGAAAAGTTGCGCAGTGTTTTGTCCATGGCTGATTCGTCAATCAAGGTGTTGCGTTTTGTATCTGATGATATTTGGGGCAGTTCTGGAAGATGTCTGATGGTGTCACCGTGTATTGCTGCTTTTCTTGTCAAGTCTTGGGATGTGCGCAATGCATGCAAACATTCTGGAGCAGTGCTCCCTCCTCTTTCCGCCCCGGTGGGGCGCGGGGCCGATGGCGCTGATGCTATGGCTTGAATGGGTAATATGATGATGATGATGATGATGGTTGTGCTGGGCTACCTCAAGGACTACATAAGAGTTGAAGACCGTCAGTGCTCGCTCCCCGCTATCATGGCCGTGAGCAGCACTGACCAGATTGCTTTTTGAGTGCAGGTAATACTAGAGACACTAGCAAGGAGTAGAAGCAGAGCTCTTTAGTTCAAGACAGCCATGGTGGCGGGGGCCCCACTTTGAAAATAATTAGCATGTGAGTGCGCATTTGCTGCATTGAAATGTGTAACATGTCTTCTTTGCAATCCTTTTCATTGTATTCTGAGAGTGTTCAAACTGGTGGTTGATGCGTACACACAATGCGTTGTGTGTTGCTGTGCTTGCACTAACCCAACCTGCGGTTGTCGCCCTTGCGCAGGGTATGCCATGCCATGGCGCGCCATACGCGCGTATGCCATGATGGCAGTAGCCTGTATACGGTACGTGCACGTGTTGAGTACGTGACCCGCATGTGTGCACGACCGCACATGGCAGCTAGAACAAGAGTCCAAACCACACCACACGTGAACATTGCTGCCACATTGCTGCTGCCACTGCTGCTGAGGAGCAGCGTAACGAACGAGTCAGTCATGATCGGCAGATCAGGACTGAACCAAACGTGTGACCGCGAGCAGCGCAGACGAGCGGAAAGCAAACAGCTGAACGCAACACAGCCCAACCAATGGCGTGTTGCGTGAAGCAAACAGACGCTGAACACAGCGATTGACCAACCTAAATGTGGCAATGCACGCATGCGACAACAGTAAACCAAATGACACTGTTATGTAACACGCATGCTGCCACAGTGGCTACGCCACTGCCAAACCAATAACCATGTATGTTTATTCCACGACAAATCCATCAGGATGTCCTTGAACACATCCTACATGAACATTGTTGAAACTGAGAACCAACTGACTTTATGTCCGGCACAGATAGCCACAGCAGCGCTCGGAACCGATGCTGCGGAATGGTGCACATGAGCGAAGGCCGGATGTTTGCAAACAAAACCATGAAACAAGCTGCAAGACACCACCTGTGGTGGGAGCTATTGCTCCGTCCTCTGTAGCTGCGCTTGAGGCTCAGAGTATAGCGCTGCTGGGCGAGAACGCAAAATACACCACAGGCACATTGCCTGTTGGTTGTTTGCCTATCCAAGAGGGGTGTTTTTGCTGGCAGGGGTCTGGCAGTCTGTGACCCGAACGCTGCTACTTAACCATAGTCGCCGATGCGCTGATACCTATAAAGTAAGAAAACACAAGTGCGGTTCAATGTTTCTGTGGTGTGGTGTGACTTGGTGCGCTCAAATGCCTGGCACTTCATGCTGAATCTCTGGGGTGCTGCAGCCAGCTCTGGCTGGCAGCTCGCTGCCGTATGGCAGCCTGCATGAGCAACAGTGCAGCAGCGCCTCCTCATTGCGGCCAGCAGGCCAGATGCACGCTTGCCTTGCATTTGCACCAGTAAGCTAGGGGGGGCACCACGTGAGTCATGTGAGTTTCCGACGCATGCATGCATGATGGGCATCATCACCAATGGTTGATTCACCATGCACACAGCGCACCATCAACATACAACAAACACAACCAGACCAGCAGTCCAACCAACCGACACACGCTAACACTGCAAACCAACCCCAACTCAACACGGAGCAAAGTACAACCTGACCAAAACCAAACCAACACCAACTCAAAAACCCACCCAACTTCATGATAACTATGACACATATCTATCCTATAATCTTATAAGTATTAATAGATCATAGTCTGTTTTAAGTCCATCTAAGCAATCAGGAACGATGTGCACATGTGCACTCAGGAGCAACCACCCCTGCAGTTGGGTGTGTTGTGCATGCAGGATGTGTACTGCAAGTATTGCCCTGCTATGGTGCAGGTTAGCTGTGGACGTACAAACGTTACTGCAGCTGTTCGTTGACCGGTCCGTTTGGCTTCTGTAAGCTGGGCGACTGGCATCATGGCCAGTCACTGCCAGTGCCACTGGCCCAGTGGCATGTGCTCATCACCTTGAGCCCTGCTGCCTTCATGTCACTACGCACTGATACAGCCTCAGGCTGCTCGAACTGCACATAAACAGTTTGATCAGTAGTTGTTTGTATTATCAAGCTTCCTTGGCTCTCGTACTGCGGCAGTTCGTTCTTGCTGCTCGCAAACTCCCGTGTCTGCTGCTCGCTCGCTCCTGCCCTGCAAGTCCCGTGTCTAGACTCTAAAATCACCTGATTATCAGCTCGAACACCTCTGAACGCGCTCAGCATGAGCATTTTTGAGTACAATGGCTCTGCCATCATAGCTATGGCAGGAAAGGATTGTGTAGCCATAGGCTCAGATCTGCGCTTTGGTGTGCAGCTACAGACTATGACCACTGATTACAAGAAGGTGTATCAGATTCACGACAAGCTGTTCATCGGGCTAGGTGGTCTGGCAACAGACACTCAGACACTGCACCAGCGGCTCATGATGAGGCACAACCTGTACAAGCTGCGTGAGGAGCGTGACATCAAGCCCTCTACGTTTGCAGCGCTGGTGTCTGCTGTAATGTATGAGAAGCGGTTTGGCCCTTACTTTGCATCCCCAGTCATTGCCGGAGTGGAATCAGATGGCAGCCCTTACATTTGCGGCATGGACTCCATTGGTGCAACAGAGACAGCAAAGGACTTCATTGTCACAGGCACCAACAGCGAGTCGCTGTTCGGCATGTGTGAGAGCATGTGGCGGCCAGATTTAGAGTCAGAGGAGCTGTTTGAGGTCATCAGCCAGTGCTTGCTGAGCGGCATAGACAGGGATGCACTTGCAGGATGGGGTGCAGTAGTGTACGTGATCACAAAAGACAAGGTTGTGGCGCGCACGCTCAAGGGCCGTATGGACTAAAGCCGCCGCCGCAGCAGCAGCCACAGCCGCAGCAGCATCAGTGACATTCGAGGCGTGTGCCGTGCGCATGCTACAGCTTCACCATGACGCGGCACTTGCAGCAGCGGTTACAATGGCAGTTGAAGGTGCAGCTGTGGTTGTAGGGTGCGTGCCGCAGACTTTTCAGGCTGCAGCAGGGCTAGCTCCATGCAGCTGGTATTGCACGCCACCAGCAGCAGCAGCTGCTGTGCGGCCGCATGGTTGTCTTTGCTATGCAGCAGTAGTCGTGCCCAGGCCCGTGATGTGTTTTCAGCCAGCACCGGCGGAGTATGCTGCGCGCTGTTGCTTTCATTGCGGCGATGCGGAGGCAGCCGTCGCGTCAGCTCCTGCAGGGCAGCATCATGGCAGCCGCTGTCAGCAGTAGCCGCAGCGCTGCAATGGTGTGCCTGCAGGGCCGGTGTATTGCTTTCTGTTGGTGTGCTTGCGGCAGAGCACGTCTGGCTTGTGCTTGTTGCTTTTGTCAAGTGGCTGGGCATCAGTTGCTTGCTGCTATGGTCACCTTGACCCAAGTTGGGCCACTGGTGTGCTGGCATGGCCAGCATAGGAAGCTGAATGCCTGCATGCAACCACCATGCAGGCCAGTGTTGTGCTGCAGTCTATGTGATGTACCCGGAATGTGATGGGTTGGTACGATTGTCATGTTATTCTGCTCTATCATGCCATTTGCATTCACAACGGAAGCGCTGTGCATGTTGCGCCTACTGCGCAATTTTGCACTGCAGCAAGTAGGGACATGCGGCTGCTGTTCTGCTGACGCCACTGTCGGACAGCTTGCTTGACTGTGCGTCTGTCATGGCAGGGATGCCGCCATCTGGATCCTTTTCTTTCTTGAGTAGCTCAACTTGTGTGCAGTGTGTTGTAAGCTTCAAGTCGTGGTTAAACAGTTGGGTGGACAGAGTTTAAACTGTGCAGCCTGCCGTGCACATCAACATTCATTTCACACAGGTAGCCTGCCAGGGCTGTGTGCTTTTCAGATGCTGTTCACGATGCCAACGTTGACGTCTAGTTTCGTAATGACATGCATGATGGCGCAGGGTGCTGGTACAAACCTTAGTACTAAAGCAGGGCACTGTCACAGCACGGTGCTGTGGATTGCCGTGGCCTTCCAGCAGCAGTAAAAGCGCATGAGCGTGAGTCAACACCACCGGCAGTTGCCCTGTGCAGCAATTGTTGCAACAGCACCAGCATCGGGCTTCCGCCGGCTGCATGCGCATCTCAGGTGTAAATGGAACAGAGGAAGGCGCACCGTGACACC
The DNA here is from genome assembly GCA_014080715.1 of Scenedesmus sp. NREL 46B-D3. Lineage (NCBI taxonomy): Eukaryota > Viridiplantae > Chlorophyta > Chlorophyceae > Sphaeropleales > Scenedesmaceae > Scenedesmus > Scenedesmus sp. NREL 46B-D3. The sequence continues at coordinate 12,891 of JACERP010001395.1, read as the reverse complement.
AAAGGCACGTGCACGCATGCCACTGAATGCCCTTTCCTAATTAAATCCACGGCAAATCATCAACCATCCGTGATGTGCATGCAACACCCAGATTGTGCACACAAAAGCTTCTGAAACAACATGTCACCAACATGTATGTAAAGGGTTGCAGGAGGACAACATCGTCAGCCATGCCTAGGGATACACAGGTGGTCACATCTGCACCCAGAATAATCAAGTCATGCGTGAGCGCCGCAAACGTCAACCGTTCCTGAGAGCGTGTGGCTCAACCCCAGTGCGCCCTTGGTGCGCATGGTTTAAAACCACAATGTCATCGTGACGACGTCATTGTGATTGGTGCATGATGCACCAGTGCGGGGCTCTCTAGCGCACAGCGTTGCTGTGCCGGATGCATGCTGTGGTGTGAAGCCGTTGTGCTCGGCTGCACATGTGCATACACTCGAGCCAACCATCACAAGCCACTCCAGGCAAAGTCGCCCACAACAAACGGACGCCGCCCAGTCATCCGTATGCACCCACCATTCATGCCGACTAGCCTTCAGCCCTGAACCGCTGAGGCCCTGAACCCCACCACAGCTGCATGTGCACCGCGCAGGTGCAGGTTCCAGCACGCTCATGTACATGCAGACAAATAGCCCACCCTGCAGCAGCAGACCCGCCCCGCTGCATCTGGCGATGCTGGTTGCTCGCCTCGCATTCAGCCAGCACCTTGTGTGCACTCAAAATGGTACTCATGCGTTATTTTCTTCTGCTGCTGCTGCTGCCCCTGCTGCACCAGCAGGCGCCTGCTGCTTCCGCGACAGGATGCCCCCGCGCATGTTGACCATGTCGGTCAGCTGCGCAATTGCCATCTGCAGCTGCACAGGCGTGATCGGCCGCAAGTGTGGCTGCTGCTGGTCCTGCTGCTGCGCCGCTTGGCCTAGCTGCTGCTGGCGCTCCTTCTGTTCGTTGTAGGTCTGCATGTAGCTGTTGTGCAGCTCCTGCAGGCTGACTGTGGAGCGCGCTGCGAACAGGTCTGCAGGGCAGCAGCAGCCGAAACACCGCACAAGCAGTCAGACAAGCTTGAGCAAAGGCAAAGGTAGGTTTGCGTTGAACAGCATGAGGCCCCTGAATGGGCTCGACACAACGCCACTGCGCTGGTTCACAAACTGCACAGCACGTGCTGGGCAACCTGCCGCTGTCCGCCAACGCAGCAAGCAGAGAAACAGCGACACCTGGAGGTAGCCGCTCACCGTTCAGCAGGCTGCGCAGCAGGTCGGGCAGCACGTGCTCCATGAATTGCCGCTGAGCGCCGCTGGTGCCGCCGCTGAGTAGGTTCATGTCCAGCCGGCCCTCCTCATCAGCTGCGGCCACGCTCAGCGCATCGTGCCACAGGCGGTACGCGTCGCGCACGTCATCCTCGGTGACCTGCATGGACAGGCAGTACAGCAGGGCAGTACAATGCCGCAGTACAACAGCCAACAGCAGTGGTGAGGTTGGGAGGTGTGCTGCAGACCAGGCAGGGGATGAGCGCACTTCAGGCGTGTGGTGCATAGTGACATGGAGCTTGATCAGCAGCCATGCTACAGGTGGCTGCAAGGGATGGAGTGAAAGCAGCCTGCTTGCTGCCGCCTGAACCGTGAGACCGCAGACAATGACACCTGCTCTGCTCCTGCACGCACTGGCACACACATGCCACCCCCTGCTGCCATGCTCATGCACCTGCTGGCATGCCTGCTGTTGGGCAAGCTGCTCTGCTGGACCTGTTGAGTGTGCTGTGTTGTGAGGCAGGCCCTGGCTCCTCACCTCGTTGCGCAGGTGCATGCGCGCAAGCGCTTCGCTCATGCGGATCATGGCCTCCAGCTGCCGGGGAGTGGCTGAGACACGCCCAGACTGCGTTTGAATGAATCAGACAGGCACGCGCAGATCAGGGGCAGATTGATACTGTGAAGGCACAGGCGTCAAAGTGTCTGACCTGATGCGGCTGCCACACAGTCGTCACACACGACAATGCTCAGGCAGCAGCTGCGCACTGCCTGTCGACAAGCAATCCTGCAGCTTCACCAGCACTGCTCAAGGCAGCATCATGCACCGCAGCCGAGTCGACTGCAGCTGCAGCTCTGCGCGCTTCTGCAGCCTCCTCCACATAACTGCCAGCGCCGCAGCCGCGTACAGCCGCCCGCTCACGTTTTCGTTGCGTGCGTTACGGCGCAGCTCCTTGTAGCTCTCAATCAGGCGCGCCTCGGCGGCTGGCGTGAAGCTGGGCTGGATGCGGGCGCGCGCAAACGCCACAAACTCGCGCAGCTCAGCAGCAGAGTAGGGCTGCAGGCGGTGCAGCGGGCACAGCAGGGAACAGACACAAAATTAAGGCAGCAGCAGGAACAAGCATTGTGCTCAGTGCATTGCAGGGCTAGCAGCAGCCTATGTGCAGCCAAACCAGCACGTGTGTCCCGGACTGGGCGCAGGCAAACAGCAAACAGAGATCGCATCAGCAGTTGCGCTTGGTGCTGCTGACAGCGTTCTGACCCTGCGCAGGCGCCACATGCGCCGTGCAAGAGGCGCAACTTCTGCCCAGCTGCCCCAGCGCTGACTGCCGCCGCATGCTCACCGGCGTGGAGTTGGGCGGCACCTCCCGCCAGAAGAGGCTGATGAGGTGCTTCGCCAGCCGCCTGTCCCGCTCCTGGTCCCTGCAGCAGCGAGCCACACGCGTCGACACAACAGGGTTGGATGGCTGACGTCTGGCTGCATACACACGACATGGCCTAGCGCACCATTTGACACAGCATCGTGGCGAGCACAGCGAGCGCCACTCAGGCAACCCCATGATGTTCGACCACTGGCACGTAGCTCCACACACAGAGTAAAGGGCAGTAGGCTGCCGCCAAGTACACGGCAGGCATGCTGCGTGCTGCTGCTGCTGCTGCTGCTGTGGAGTGCTCACCTGGAGTCCAGCACCAGGTAGACCAGGTCGAACCGTGACAGCAGGCTGGGTGGCAGGTTGATGTTCTCAGCCAGGCTCATCTCCGGCAGGTACCTGCGCGGCGACAGTCAACGCCCAACCCTCACGATCTGTATGGCCAGCACCACTCGCTTACGTTGACATAATCGCAGGCCATGGCATACACCAGCAACACAGCACGGGGTCTGTGAACAGCACTGCAGCAGCAGGAGCAGTGCAAGAGCAGGGGATGTGCGCAAGCTAGCTCTGCACAGTGCTGCAACGGACTGTGTTGCACACGCAGGTGACCGGGCAAGGGTGCACGAGGTGCCCCACCTGCTGCCCTTGGGGTTGGCGCAAGCCAGGATGGAGGTGCGCGCGTTGAGCGTTGACACCAGGCCCGCCTTGGCCACCGACACCGTCTGCTGCTCCATCACCTGCAGCCAGCAACCACACACCGCAGCGCAATTTCGATGCCATGTGTCAGGCCTCGGCTGAGGCCAGCTGGTGGTTGTGGGCACTATTTTAATCAGAGCACCAAGAAGAAACCAAATGCACAGCACAGTGGCAGACACAGCAGCCGACGAGCTGTTGGCCCAGCTGTGCACGGGCTGCATGCCCATGGCTCAACACCTGCCTGCCAGCAGCACAAGGAGGCACGCTTGGTGGAGACGCTGCATGCATGCAGGTGCAGGGGGGTCACACGACTGCAACAAGCCCCACCTCATGCAGCATGGCGCGTGCGCCGTCGCTCATCTTGTCAAACTCGTCGATGCAGCAGATGCCGCGGTCGCTCAGCACCAGCGCGCCGCTCTCCAGCACCATCTCGTTGGTCTCGGGGTCGCGCGTGACGTACGCGGTCAGGCCGACAGCGCTGCTGCCCTTGCCGCTGGTGTAGATGCCTGCAGCGGGCGGCATGAGGTGAGCGCAGGCGGCCGCAACGTGGGAAGCAAACAAGCAGCATCGATTGGGCATCATCGACTGCGTTGCAGATGACATGCAGTGTGGGAAAGCGTTCCTTGGGCAGCACGCATTGCCGGCCCAGCCCATGCATGGTGCTGCACAGCATGTCGCTCCAGCGCGCATCAGCTGAGCCGTTGTTTATCCCACACGATGTCAGGAGGCAGCTTTGCGCAGCAACCTGTGCACGGGTCACCCACCACATGCAACTCCCTGCATTCCCGCCTGACGCACTCACCGCGTGGCGCCACGTGGTGCACGAAGCCCAGCAGCTGGCTCTTGGACACCGAGGGGTCGCCCACCACCAGCACGTTGATGTCGCCACGGATGCCGCCCTTGCTGTTGCTGCCCGCACTGCAGGGCGGCGACGCACGATGCGCGCAGCGGCACCAACGGCAGCAGAGTCGGTGCAAGATGTACAAGATTGTGCGGGAGCTTGCGCCTGATCGCAAGAGTGGAGGCGTCATTTGCGCGCATTACGCCGATCATCACTCAGTGATGCCTGTGTCACGCACGGGTATCCAGATGGGGCTCCGCCCCCATGCAGACACGTAGCAGGCGTGCAAATCGCGTACCATCACAAGCACGCTCCGGGAGCGGCGCGGCTCATCCGCCACCCTCGGCGCTCACCTGCTGGCGGTGTCGCCGCCCAGCGCTGCTGCCGTCGACTTGCTCACGCCGCCAAAGAGCTGGCACAGCAGGCCCTTCTTCACGTTGTCCATGTCGATCACGCGCGGCGCCACGCTGGCGATCAGCTTGGTGAAGTGCTGCGGGTCGGCAGCCATGGCCTGCAGCATGACGGGGCAAGGAGCAGCCAGCAACAAGGCGTGGCAAAAATCTTCGAGCTGCTTGTGAGCAGCCGGTCTACTGATTGTGTCCTGGCAGTCAGCTTTCTGAGCTGTGCCGAGGACCGGCAGCAGTGGTGTCTGGGGTGGCACAGACAAAGCTAGGCAGCAAGCATGACACATGATAGAGCCGGCTCTATGCTGAGAACAAGCGAGGCTGATTGGTACACACCACAAAGCACCACTTGCACGCATGCTATGCATCTTGACACCAGAAGTGCCAGGCGCAGCGCTGCCGACTTGCGTGCAGGCCCATCCGTTGGCATGGACCATGTGCGGCAGTGAACTTCACACCGCATGCTGCTGAGACGGGCGTGAAGGCTCTCACCCTGAACTTCTCCTCCTTGTCTGCCAGCTGCTGCCTGCTGAGGTTGCCGCTGACAAAGCTGTCAGGCCCGCCCTGCGTCTGCGTGGGGTCCAGCGACTCGCCCTGGCGGCAGCGGCAAGCCAGCAACAGGGCAAGCATTGAGCGGGTGGGAGCCACATAGTTCCAGTAAGTGCCATGCACAAAGCTCTCTTGAAAGGTCCACTCAGCAGTGCTGTGCAGGCGGCAGGGGTGCCGCAGCGAGGCACCAACTGTGTGCCTGGTTCCTGGCTTCCTGATGGGACTGCCTGTGCATCGACACGTTCCACACGCGCTGTGCACACGCGCTGCACACACACACACACCTGTGTGCCGGCAGCGCCGCGTGGCTTGAAGAGCCGGTCGCCCTCGTCCTTGGCGACGTGCAGCACGTCGAGGTAGGTCTTGAACAGCGCGTGGGATGCGCGCTGGCGCGGGTTCACCCGCAGCTGCGACGCGCGGAAGATGCCTGCAGCAGTGCCAAGCATGGGCCGGCGGGGCGCGGCGGCTTCCAGTCACGGGTCCGCACCGGGCGCCACGCCGCAGACCTGGGCGTCACGTTGCTGTGCCGAGCTGCATGCAAGTCGGGTAGCAGGCATGCCAAACACGGCAACGCACGAGCCAGCTGCGCAGCGAGCACAGCGCACACACGAGGAAGGACTCCTGGACGTGTGTGGCACTGTTTGCATGCGTGTACATCTCCGCGGTCCCTACCCGTGATGGTGACCTTGTCGCCCGGCTTGCACGCGTCCACGTTGGTGTCGTACGCGTACATCAGCAGGCTGCGCGGCGTCTCGCCCTCGGGGATGTTGGTGGGGTCCTCCTGCATCTTCACGATCTGCGCGGCGCGGGCCAGCAGTGGGGAGGCAGGGCAGGGTGCGTGTGCGAGTGTGGGTGCAGGCGTGGCAGGCGTACTGCAGCACCTGCCCGGGGGCCATGGTGATGAAGTGCGCTGGCGACAGCCAGCGTACAGGCACGTGTGCATGCCTACACAACGACGGGCCAGACCAGCTTGCCTCCGCAAGCAGGAGCGCCTTGAAACCACACATACTGGTCCGGCCGCTGCTGGCCCCGCTGGTCATTGTGTTGTGCGCGGCGACACGGTAACCAAGCGAGCGCTGCAGCACGCTGCTGGGCGGGCGCGGCGCGCACCTGTCTGTTGAGGAAGCCGCTGCGGTTGGGGATCATGCGCATCGTCTGCTTCTTGCCGCACTTGGTGCACGCGTTGGGCACCACGATCAGGCCGCGGTCGACGGCGTCGTGCTGCTCGTGCCCACACTGCGGCGTCTCGCAGCGGAACACTGCCAGCCTGCGGCGGGGCGCGCAGCACGCGAGCTTCTGAGCGGCAGCCCCGCCACGCACTCCATACTTTTTTTCAGCGTTGCAACGTGCACGGGTGAGGTGCAGTGCATGACATCACGCACTGGCCAGGCTAGCCACAAACACGGGGGTGAGCTGGGTTGAGGTGCAGGTGTTGCCGGTGCACCCCCTGCACCTCTCCAGCCACGCCAGCCCCCCCCCCCCACACTGCTGCCATGACTCTGCTGCTGTGATTCTGCTGCATTGACTCTGCCGCTGCGCCGCACCTGAGGTCTGGGATGATGTTACCCGTGCGCGTGACCATGCCGCGCACCGCCACCAGCGTGTCGATGTCCACGGGGTCCAGGTCGCGGATGGGGCGCACGTTGTCCAGGCTGAACACGCGCGTCTGCAGCACCAGGGGGCAAGCACGCGGGCGCAGGCCAGCAGAGTGATGCCAGGAAGCCGCACCTCAGCAGGGCGCAGCCCGTTCACACACAGCAGGCGCGCTCATCAGTTCCACAGCGTGTTCACTGTCCCCCCCCCCCCGCCCGCGCCAGCCCAACCATCACATGTTTCATTCATGTAACGCCCTTGTGCAACACGGTTGATGTCTAGGGCAGTGCAAGCAACACGTTGGGCGTTGAAGGCAGTGTAAGTCAACAGCTGCAACGCTCACCTGGATGGTGTCCTCTGGCGCCTGCAGGCCCGTCTCCTCCAGCAGGTCGATGGGTCTGCCAACGTGCCAAACAAGTGCATGCTTTTGTGGCAACAGCTGCAACAGCTGTTACAACGCTCACCTGGATGGTATCCTCTGGCGCCTGCAGGCCCGTCTCCTCCAGCAGGTCGATGGGTCTGCCAACGTGCCAAACAAGTGCATGCTTTTGTGGCAACAGCTGCAACAGCTGTTATAACGCTCACCTGGATGGTGTCCTCTGGCGCCTGCAGGCCCGTCTCCTCCAGCACGTTGATGGGTCTGCTAACGTGCCAAACAAGTGCATACTTTTGTGGCAACAGCGGTAACAAATGTCACAACGCTCACCTGGATGGTGTCCTCTGGCGCCTGCAGGCCCATCTCCTGCAGCAGGTCTGTCTGCTCGCGCGCCAGCCTGTTGACCGCCTCGTCCCACAGCAGCACCATGTCCTCGGGCGACTCCACGGTGGCTGCCAGCAGGCGCGGGCTGCTGGCCTTGATGTGCTGCGCGTCGATGTTGATGTAGGTGTGGCCGTCCAGCATCATCTGCGTATGATCAAAGCCAGGCAGCACACATCCGGCACAGAGTTGAGGCAGGCAGACCAGCAGATTACTCGGCAGCAGCCAGCACGTGATGAAGTCGCGGGCATGCGAGCACTGACAGGCAGAACGCGGCAACTTCGGAGCGCCTTGCTGCACAGCATGGTGTCGACTGTGGTCAGCAACAGTGTCGAAAGCAAGGGCTGTGCAGTGCAGCAGCGCGCAGGGCTGGGGCGGGCCGCACCTGGCGCAGCAGGCCGACGTATGTGGCCATGCCTGCGGGCGTCGGCTGCGCCTGCTGCTGCCCGCCCTGCTGCTGCTCCTCCGCGCCTGCATGGAAGGTGACCAGGAAGCGGCGGATGGCCGCGGTCATCTCCGACTGCGTGTAGGCTGTGCCCCAGATGCGCCTGTTGCCGTCCATCTCGGAGTCGGCCTGCAGGGTTGCAGGCATGCACACGAAGCAGCGGCAGCCGAGTAAGTGATTGCCTCAGGCAGCAACACTGGACACAGCAGAAGCAGTAACAGGACAAAGCGAGACACACATGGTAGTGCTGCTGCTTGTTGCAGCCGCTGATCACATCATACACCCTATGGTCAGGCCCACGATGTTTTGCTTGAGCACGCACACATCCTGATACATCCTCGACTGTTCCCCAGCCCTGTGCAAGGCCGTTGCTGCCGCTGCCGCTGCTCACCGCTGACGGGATGAAGCTGCTGGCCCTGCTGCGCATGCCGCCGCCAACGCCAGGCCTGCCCGGCGTGCGCTGGCTGCCCGGCATGTTCATGCCCGGCGTGGGCAGCAGCTCGCTGGTGGCGCCCGGCGTGGCGGCGCCCGGCGTGCCTGCAGGACCTCGTGCGGCTGCGACAGCAGGCGACGCAGCAGCAGCACATGAGGCGAGCGTGGGACACGGGGGTGATGCAGCGCATGCGGCAGTGGCATGTGGTGCAAGGGGAGAGTGATGTAATGTAAGGAGGTGCTGGCAGAGGGCGTGCAAACAGCGCCACGTGCGTGAGGGGTGGCGTGCAGCGCGGACATGTACTCAGCACCATCTTCAGCATCAGCCAATCAATACATGTCCACCACCAGTACCAAGCCAAGCTGTCAACTGCGCTGGACTAGGATTTATACCACACGCTTTGCTTGATGCTGTACTGTTCAAACCTGGCAGCCCATACATTGCACGCAGAAGCTGCCACCACCAGCAGCTACGCCAGCCAGCTGCGCATGGGCGCTGACAGTGCTGCAGCAAACAAGGGAGCTGCCATTCAATTAAATTTGCCGGCCACCGCACCATCCGCGTCTGAATGCAATGAGCAGGTGCCTGCTGGAGCTGTCGCCTCACCGCCACCGCCGGCAGCATCACCCTGGTCGGCATCCTGCATGTCCTCATCGCTGTTGTTGTCTCCGCCGCCGCCGCCGCCGCCAGCTGCTGCAGCGCCGCGCCTGCTGCCGGCCCTGCGGCCCGCAGCGCCGCCCTTGCCTGCTGCCTTGCCTGCTAGAGCTGCTGCTGCGGTGCCTGCGGTGCCGCCTGCAACAGCGCTGGGGCCTGTTGCCTCTGAGTCCAGCATGGGCAGGTCGTCATCTTGGATGTTGGAGGGCAGGCTGGCGAGCGGGCCCGACGCACGACGGCCTGCAGGAGTTGCGCATGTGTTGCATTACACGTAGTACAGAGTGAGAAAGTGGATGGGGCATGCCCATACTTATGACAGAGTGCAGGTTGTTGCAGCTGCACACATGCGACAAGCACAGCAAGCAGCCACGTGCTGCAAAAAGAGCCGGCTACGGCACTGCTTGCAGGATGACATGCCAGGCCCAGGCAACCAGGCTTTCACTGTTCTAGGCGCTGCATGGGCACGCAACTGGTTGCTGTGGTTTGCTTGCAGGACTGCATGCAGGTGCAACAGAGTGGCATTGTGCTGTTGCACAGGACAGGCTCGTTGCTGCAGTCAGGTTGAGAAAACCTTGCAACGAGAAACCAAGCTACCAGGCCACAACAGACACTGAACAACTGCAAACTGACTATCTGGCCTGCTTTTCTGCCCACAACAGCTCCATGCCTGCTGGTCCTGTCTAAGCCTGCTGCTGCTGGTTATCCTTTGCCATGCAGTCACTCTAGAACAGCTCACCACCAGCCCTGCGCCTGCCACTGCTCTTGGCGCTTGCTGGAGAAAATGGAGCGGTGGCGTCTGCTGACACAAGGGAGCTTGAGTCAGCATGTGCCTGATTGGGGGTACTGTTCACTGATGCTGTTCAAGAAGACATCTGCGAACCTGTTCGCTTAGTGCTCGGTGTGCCCTGGCTTTCTGCCATAATCGCTGTCTTATCTATCGGCTTTTTGAGCTTTTGCTTGGCAGTGCGTGCCCAGTACGGCTGGATCGCCCGCTCGCAGCTTCAGCTCAAGCTGCTCCTTCCCAAAAGATCCGGGCTACCAAAAAGGCTCAGTTATCACATAAGCCCACAGAATTTGTTGTGTCTGATCATCAACCGTGTATGATCGCCTGCGTGCAAGCCAAACGGAACAAGAAGGTGCGTGTACGTCGTGCAACCTTGATATTAAAGTATACTAAATACAGGCATCAATAGACATTGGCAACGGAATGATCATCGGGAACGGAAAGATGTCCAAGCCTGCTGCCTGCGATTTGGCGGGACCCGCGCGATTACGTTTGAAAACATGTAACAGTTCACCGCTTCGCTTGTTCAATAGGGCGAGAATTGCGACCCCTGCGTGACGCTGCGCAAATAGTCAAGTTCACTGGCGTTGTTTTAACTTACAAAGCATCTGTGAGGTGGCTACAGACACCTGTCTGGGGTGTCGCTGCCAGCAGCTGCGGCAGTGCTCCTTTTCATCAGCTTCAACTGTCACCAGATGTTACACATAACCGTTGACAGCCATTCTAAATGCAACGCTATTACTGAACCTAGCCTACAGCACCATGGCGCTTGCCTGCACTACTGTGGCCCATGACCTTGTGCATGCTCCTCCACCTGCTGCTGGGTCGCAAGCCACTTCTCCTGCCGCGACTTCTGGCGTGCTCCTCTCCCTCTGCAGTTGCGCTGATAAAACAGCGTGTCATTTTGCTGCTCTTGCTTCTGCATCACAGGCAGCTGCTCATGCTTCTGCACTTTTGCACATCCCTCCATCTTCTGCTGACCCTGCGGCGGCAGCGAGGACGACAGCTGCGGCTGCTGCTGCTGTGAAGACTGCTGCTGCTGTGGCGACTGCTGCTGCAGACGCAGCACTGCACCTGGAATGTCTTGCACTTGCTGTATGTCCTGTACGCAAGCCTGTCTGCTGCCCAGCGGCTCAACGCTCGCTTGCCTTGCGACCTGCACGTCTGGCACCTGAGGCTCCACCTGCTCATGCTGCATGCTTGGCAGCAACTGCTGCCATGGCTGCTGTCGCTGCTGCTGCAGCAATGTTTGTGTCTGCTCGGGCTGCCCCAAACCCTGAAGGTTACTCAGCAGTGCCTGCCGTCGGTCTGCCACCAGCTGCTGTTGCCTGTCCACCTCCCGCTGCTGCTGCCACTCCTGCCGCCGCCGCTGCTGCTCCTGCTCTGCTGCAGTTGCATCCAGCTGCTTCCATTTTTTACGCAGCTTGCGCCTTTCAGGCCCATTGAGGGCCTGCAGCTGCGCGGTGCGGTGCACCAAGCGTTTTGGTAGGCGCAGCGTCACCTCCAGCAGCTGCAACATTGCCACCTTCTGACCATTGAGCTTCTGCTTTGCTAAAAGCCGCCCCTGCTTGCTCAACCACCTGCAAGGTGCACAGCACAGGAACATGAGACACGCATGATGCTGTGCAACAGCACATACAGGTCTATCAGCACTTGACAGGGCAGCTACTGGGAAAGCAGAGGAGTGCAGCACCTTATTCTCACAGCATGGGTGGCGTTGCAGTGATTGACTACCCCGGCGATGGCAACTGTCAGTCTTTTGCACAGCATGGGTTGGGTTGCCGTGGTAGGTGACCAGTACATCTTAATCCATGCTGTGAAAGGGGCGTGCTGTGCACCCACCTTGCAACTGCTGGCCAGTCCCCTTGGCCGCTGCCGCTCTTGCCAGCGTCCACCTCGCTGCTGCCGTGCAGCAGCCTGTGGCGGCGCAGCTGGTGGTACAGGTGGTGCCAGCGCGCCTCCTGGTCCGGCAGCTCCCACTCAAACTGCAGGCCGTCCAGCCTGCACGCGCCACAGGAAGCAGCAAGCGTTTCGCTGCAGCCTGCTGCCAATCTCCATAGTTAAACAAAAACTGTGACAATGAATGTCGCGGGCTGCAGATACACACAGGCATGTCACGTGACGGCCGCTGGCGCAGCAGAACTGCCGACAGGCGCCAGACCTGCTGTGCGTGCTGTGCGGCACTGACAGGCACGCGCACACCACTCAGCTGCATCTTGTCCTGCAAGAGGCCCACTGCTGTGCCCACCTTTCCACCTTCCACTGCTCCAGCACGCCGTCCTTGTGCTGTTTGCGCACGTGGCGCACCCAGGCCCCAAGCTCTGGCGCATCGAAGCAGAAGCGAGGCACATGCGCACTCAGGTGCTGCGCTTTCCACTGCGTGAGCTGCCCTAGCATCAGCTCAAAGTCCATGCGAGAGGGGCGCAGCTTGCGCTGTGGCAAGCTGCTGGTGCTGCTGCCGCTGCGCCCGTTGTGTAGAGCTTGTCGCTGTTGGCTTGATTGTTGCTCCTGCTGGCCACGCAGCAGCACAGGCTGGCCCCTGTTTTGGGCCGTGTTGCGCTGCGGGGCTTGAATGGCAGCATTTGTGTCACGGCTGGCTGTTTGGTGCTGATGGGCAGGCTGCACTGATTGTGGGCGTGGTGCTGCTGCTGCTGCTGCTGCTGCCGCTAATGTGGTTGCTCGCAGCTGTACCACCGGAATCTGAAGTGACTGCTCGACAAGGCTTTTCTAACGGATCTTGAATGCTAGACTTGTACTGCATTGCGGTCCGAGCCAGGCGATGCAGGAGACGAGGCGCAGGAACAACCCCAGACGGTCGAAGCTGCTCGTTTGGAAAAGATGGACAGCTGAGTGCCTGCTTCCTTGGCAGGTATCTCATTGTCACAAGTGTGTGCATGTCTTTTGCCAGTGGCAGAACGCAATCACCAGCAGCTGCCGTACAGGGGTCGGTGGATAGGGCCGTAGCACCAAACAGGTTTTGTGAAAGGACGGCTGTGCAGCATGCAGCAGACTTGTGCGCGAATAAAATCCTCATACTTCGACACCACACCATCAGTGTGCTTGTTCAGCCACATTTGTTCTTGTTACTCCAGGGCTCAGCTCAGCAATCGAGCCAAGT
>JACERP010001394.1:0-21411 GCA_014080715.1 Scenedesmus sp. NREL 46B-D3 | reverse complement strand
ATCATCAGATACAAAACGCAAACACCTTGATTGACGAATCAGCGATGGACAAACGCTGCGCGCAACTTTTCAGCGCAACCAGGCAGGGATCTGATCTCAGCAAACATACTATCCCTCTGAGCAGAAGTAGCAGGGCAATCAAACATGAAGTGTGACAAAGACTCAACTTCTGCACCACAACAAGGACATCCTGAAGTGGAGTCAGCTCTGCGACCCCCAAACTGACTAGTACGCTCATGTACACACAGACAACCCATACGAACACGCAAAAGCAATTCAATACCACGTGGAATTGCCACTGAACGCAAGTACGGCCTAGGCCTCCTGAAACCCATAGCATCAACATGAGTGGGATGCACATGAGCCACATACCGACATACATTCAACCATGAACCCTGAGCTGGTGGCTGCAGCATGGCAGCAGCTGCTGCATGTTGTGTGGCGGCTGCTTCTCAGCGAGTGTTATGGCGTCACTGTACATGCTCAGCAGCGTCGCTTGCATGCACTAGTCACACTCCTGATGCAGTACTGCTGGTGTGGCGGGGCACTGCAGGTTGGCAGCCGCCCTGCAAGTTGCTGCTGCTGGGCGTAGGTTGCCGCCTGTAAATATGGCACACCCCAGCAGCGCCAGAGTACAGGTTTGTTGATACGCAACCCAAAGAGTGGCAATTTGCACTTGGTGAGCTTGGTGTGCGACATGCTGCAAGCCCCATGCACAGACCAAAGCACGGCATCCGCACGGCATGACGCAACATTGCTATATATTTGATTGAAAACATCATCTGTGGAGCGCAGTTCGTTCTGCGCTGGCAAAACGTGCTGGCCGTTTATGGCACATACCGGTAGAAACCGCAGGCCATACAAGCGTGCATGGCTGCATGCTCTGTGACTGTTTGTTAATCACGAAAAATTTAAATAAATGCGCGACTAACGGTAGGAGCAGCAACCTTCAAGGATGCGCCGCAAGTGTGCCGTGCAGGCGGTTACTGTAGTACAGTAACTGTCATGTTGAACTTCTGCGGCTTGGTGGTACTGTTTGACTTCTGCGGTCAGCCATCCGGGATGATTTGGAAACGCTTGAACTGGGTATTTGCACATTACCTATAGGTACCTGCGTGCGTTCCGCAGCCCAGGCGTCTCCCTGTGCATGGGTGTCGATGAAGCACTCGCCTGCAGCACGACAAAGTGCCGCAGCTGTACCACGAGACAGCAGCACACATATCGTACACCTTATTCATGCCTCAAAGCATTGATGTTGAGTCTTGCAATGGCAGCGATGCAGAGTCGCTCCTTGAACAACAGCAATGGTGGCTTGCTGCAATCTTGCTGCTGCTGCTGCTGCTGCTGCTGCTGCTTGCTGCTGCTGACAGCCGTGATGTCGATATGCCTCCGCTTGTTGTCTACAACTCAGTGCCCAAACCTTTGTAGCACGCCAAGATGATGCGTTGGGGCTGGGTAGCTGGCGCAAAGAAGCCCTGCATAGTGTGTAATCAGCAGATGTGTTGCCGCCAGCAGTGTCAACTCGAGTGAGTGACACACTACATTACAGATTTGTTGATGCGCAACCCAATGAGTGGCAGTTTGCACTTGGTGAGCTTGGTGTGCAACATGCTGCAAACCCTATGCACAGATCAAAGGACGGCATCTGCACGGCATGACGCGACATTGCTGTATATTTGATTGAAAACATCATCTGTGGAGCGCAGTTCGTTCTGCGCTGGCAAAACATGCTGGCCGTTTCTGGCACATACGGTAGAAACCACAGGCCATACAAGCGTGCATGGCTGCATGCTCTGTGACTGTTTGTTAATCACGAATTTTAATCAAATGCGCGACTAACGGTAGGAGCAACAACCTTCAAGGATGCGCCGCAAGTGCGCCGTGCCAGGCGGGTTTACTGTTTGACTTCTGCGGCTTGGTGGTTACTGTTTGACTTCTGCTGTAAGCCATCCGGGATGATTGGAAACGCTTGAAATGGGTATTTGCACAGTACTATTGGTATCTGCATGCGTTTCGCAGCCCAGGCGTCTCCCTGTGCATGGGTGTCGATGAAGCACTCGCCTGCAGCACGACAAAGTGCCGCAGCTGTTACCACGAGACAAGACAGCAGCACACATATCGTACACCTTATTCATGCCTCAAAGCATTGATGTTGAGTCTTGCAATGGCAGCGGATGCAGAGTCGCTCCTTGAACAACAGCAATGGTGGCTTGCTGCAATCCTGCTGCTGCTGCTGGCTGCTGCTGCTGCTGCTGCTGCTGCTGCTGCTGCAGACAGCCGTGATGTCCAGGATATGCCTCCGGCTTGTTGTCTACAACTCAGTGCCCAAACATTTAATAGCACGCCAAGATGATGCGTTGGGCCTGGGGTAGCTGGCGCAAAGAAGCCCTGCATAGTGTGTAATCAGCAGATGTGTTGCCGCCAGCAGTGTCAACTCGAGTGAGTGACACACTACATTACAAATTTGTTGATACGCAACCCAATGAGTGGCAGTTTGCACTTGGTGAGCTTGGTGTGCGACATGCTGCAAACCCCATGCACAGACCAAAGCACGGCATCTGCACGGCATGACGCGACATTGCTGTATAGTTGATTGAAAACATCATCTGTGGAGCGCAGTTCGTTCTGCGCTGGCAAAACGTGCTGGCCGTTTCTGGCACACACCGGTAGAAACTGCAGGCCATACAAGCGTGCATGGCTGCATGCTCTGTGACTGTTTGTTAATCACGAAAATTTAAAATAAATGCGCGACTAACGGTAGGAGCCGCAACCTTCAAGGATGCGCCGCAAGTGTGCCGTGCCAGGCGGTTACTGTTGTACAGTAACTGTACATGTTGAACTTCTGCGGCTTGGTGGTTACTGTTTGACTTCTGCGGTCAGCCATCCGGGATGATTGGAAACGCTTGAAATGGGTATTTGGACATTACCTATTGGTATCTGCGTGCGTTCCGCAGCCCAGGCGTCTCCCTGTGCATGGGTGTCGATGAAGCACTCGCCTGCAGCACGACAACGTGCCGCAGCTATTACCACGAGACAGCAGCACACATATTGTACACCTTATTCATGCCTCAAAGCATTGATGTTGAGTCTTGCAATGGCAGCGATGCAGAGTCGCTCCTTGAACAACAGCGATGGTGGCTTGCTGCAATCTTGCTGCTGCTGCTGCTGCTTGCTGCTGCTGTGCTGCTGCTGCTGCTGCTGCTGCTGCTGCTGCTGCTGCTGCTGCTGCTGCTGCTGCTGCTGCTGCTGCAGACAGCCGTGATGTCCAGGATATGCCTCCGGCTTGTTGTCTACAACTCAGTGCCCAAACATTTAATAGCACGCCAACATGATGCGTTGGGCCTGGGTAGCTGGCGCAAAGAAGCCCTGCATAGTGTGTAATCAGCAGATGTGTTGCCGCCAGCAGTGTCAACTCGAGTGAGTGACACACTACATTACAGATTTGTTGATACGCAACCCAATGAGTGGCAGTTTGCACTTGGTGAGCTTGGTGTGCGACATGCTGCAAACCCCATGCACAGACCAAAGCACGGCATCTGCACGGCATGACGCAACATTGCTGTATAGTTGATTGAAACCATCATCTGTGGAGCGCAGTTCGTTCTGCGCTGGCAAAACATGCTGGCCGTTTTTGGCACATACCGGTAGAAACCACAGGCCATGCAAGCGTGCATGGCTGCATGCTCTGTGACTGTTTGTTAATCACAAAAATTTAAATAAATGTGTGACTAACGGTAGGAGCAGCAACCTTTAAGGATGCGCCGCAAGTGCGCCGTGCCAGGCGGTTACTGTTTGACTTCTGCGGCTTGGTGGTTACTGTTTGACTTCTGCTGTAAGCCATCCGGGATGATTGGAAACACTTGAAATGGGTATTTGCACAGTACCTATTGGTATCTGCGTGCGTTCCGCAGCCCAGGCGTCTCCCTGTGCATGGGTGTCGATGAAGCACTCGCCTGCAGCACGACAAAGTGCCGCAGCTGTTACCACAAGACAGCAGCACACATATTGTACACCTTATTCATGCCTCAAAGCATTGATGTTGAGTCTTGCAATGGCAGCGATGCAGAGTCGCTCCTTGAACAACAGCAATGGTGGCTTGCTGCAATCTTGCTGCTGCTGCTGCTGCTGCTGCTGCTGCTGCTGCTGCTGTTGCAGACAGCCGTGATGTCCAGGATATGCCTCCGGCTTGTTGTCTACAACTCAGTGCCCAAACATTTGTAGCACGCCAAGATGATGCGTTGGGCCTGGGTAGTTGGCGCAAAGAAGCCCTGCATAGTGTGTAATCAGCAGATGTGTTGCCGCCAGCAGTGTCAACTCGAGTGAGTGACACACTACATTACAGATTTGTTGATACGCAACCCAATGAGTGGCAGTTTGCACTTGGTGAGCTTGGTGTGCGACATGCTGCAAACCCCATGCACAGATCAAAGCACGGCATCTGCACGGCATGACGCGACATTGCTGTAAAGTTGATTGAAACCATCATCTGTGGAGCGCAGTTCGTTCTGCGCTGGCAAAACATGCTGGCCGTTTTTGGCACATACCGGTAGAAACCACAGGCCATGCAAGCGTGCATGGCTGCATGCTCTGTGACTGTTTGTTAATCACAAAAATTTAAATAAATGTGTGACTAACGGTAGGAGCAGCAACCTTTAAGGATGCGCCGCAAGTGCGCCGTGCCAGGCGGTTACTGTTTGACTTCTGCGGCTTGGTGGTTACTGTTTGACTTCGGCTGTCAGCCATCCGGGATGATTGGAAACGCTTGAATTGGGTATTTGCACAGTACCTATTGGTATCTGCGTGCGTTCCGCAGCCCAGGCGTCTCCCTGTGCATGGGTGTCGATGAAGCACTCGCCTGCAGCACGACAAAGTGCCGCAGCTGTTACCACAAGACAGCAGCACACATATTGTACACCTTATTCATGCCTCAAAGCATTGATGTTGAGTCTTGCAATGGCAGCGATGCAGAGTCGCTCCTTGAACAACAGCAATGGTGGCTTGCTGCAATCTTGCTGCTGCTGCTGCTGCTGCTGCTGCTGCTGCTGCTGCTGCTGTTGCAGACAGCCGTGATGTCCAGGATATGCCTCCGGCTTGTTGTCTACAACTCAGTGCCCAAACATTTGTAGCACGCCAAGATGATGCGTTGGGCCTGGGTAGTTGGTGCAAAGAAGCCCTGCATAGTGTGTAATCAGCAGATGTGTTGCCGCCAGCAGTGTCAACTCGAGTGAGTGACACACTACATTACAGATTTGTAGATACGCAACCCAACTAGTGAGTAAGCAAGTTGAGGTGCGCGTGTGTTTTTTTGTTTGTGTACTGTGGTGTGTTGTTGGTGCCTGTGTGTGTGTGTGTGTATGTTGCCAACATACGGTATGTAACTGTTGTTGCTGTGGTGAGCCGCACACCTCGCAGCAAGCGGAGTCATCAACAGCTGGCAGCACTGCACCAGTGGCATTCCCTCCCAGCTGCCGACGCTGCTGCTGCAGCTGCTGCTGCTGCTGCCGCAGCAGCTGTTGCTGCTGCCGCAGCTGGTCCTGCTGCTGCCGCAGCTGGTCCTGCTGTAGTTGCTGTTGCTGCTGCTGCTGCTGCTCAACTCGTTGTGAGCGCCTGCTGCATTGGCGCTTGCTAGGACGGGCCTCCGCGGCTGCTTCTGCAGCTGCCTGCTGTTCCATGGCCTGCTGTAAGTCATCTGCGAGCTCCTGCAATTGCGGGGCTCCTGGGCAACCATGCTGCAGCTGTTGCCTATCCCTCCAAGCCTGCTGCCGCTGCAGCTGCTTAATCTGTTCAGCATGAAAGCGTGCGACCTGTACGGAGTCTAGAACATCTAAGTCGTTTGTCTCACGCAACAAGTCGAGAACTTCTTGCCGATGTGATGCAGTGGCGTTGCTGCAGTTGTCGAAGACGTGTCTAGCACAGCTTTGGAGCTCAGAAGAGAGGCCAAAGTCACAGAGTTTGCAGCTTACACGATTTTTGGATTCGCGTGTGAAAAAACGTGCGATAAGGAAGCTGGTGTTTGGCGGCATGCCCCAAATATTCGAACGTAACTTGCATACGGAATTTTGAAGAATGTAAAAAGTGCATTGCACTGAATGCATGTGAATTGTATGGAAACCGGCCGCCTATGCGCCTGTGCGTTATTTTTCGGTCTGGCCAAAGACATGCCCGATGCGCAATGCAATTTGTCGAATGCACTTTTGATATATTTTCATGTGTAATGTGACGCAGCAATGGCTGTGAAAGTGGCCCAATTGATAGCGCAAAATTACCGGCCCGTGCCTTGCACGAGGTCCCCTATAGGGGGTACCCCTTGCACAACTCGCCTAAGTCCTCAACTTGCAATGAGTGGGGCAGTTTGCACTTGGTGAGCTTGGTGTGCGACATGCTGCAAACCCCATGCACAGACCAAAGCACGGCATCTGCACGGCATGACGCGACATTGCTGTATAGTTGATTGAAAACATCATCTGTGGAGCGCAGTTCGTTCTGCGCTGGCAAAACGTGCTGGCCGTTTCTGGCACACACCGGTAGAAACCGCAGGCCATACAAGCGTGCATGGCTGCATGCTCTGTGACTGTTTGTTAATCACAAAAATTTAAGTAAATGCGTGACTAACGGAAGGAGCAGCAACCTTCAAGGATGCGCCGCAAGTGCGCCGTGCCAGGCGGTTACTATTTGACTTCTGCGGTCAGCCATCCGGGATGATTGGAAACGCTTGACATGGGTATTTGCATATTACCTATTGGTATCTGCGTGCGTTCCGCAGCCCAGGCGTCTCCCTGTGCATGGGTGTCGATGAAGCACTCGCCTGCAACACGACAAAGTGCCGCAGCTGTTACCACAAGACAGCAGCACACATATTGTACACCTTATTCATGCCTCAAAGCATTGATGTTGAGTCTTGCAATGGCAGTGATGCAGAGTCGCTCCTTGAACAACAGCAATGGTGGCTTGCTGCAATCTTGCTGCGGCTGTTGCTGCTGCTGCTGCTGCTGCTGCTGCTGCTGCTGCTGCTGCTGCTGCTGCTGCTGCTGCAGACAGCCGTGATGTCCAGGATATGCCTCCGGCTTGTTGTCTACAACTCAGTGCCCAAACATTTGTAGCACGCCAAGATGATGCGTTGGGGCTGGGTAGCTGGCGCAAAGAAGCCCTGCATAGTGTGTATTCAGCAGATGCGTTGCCGCCAGCAGTGTCAACTCGAGTGAATGACACACTACATTACAAATTTGTTGATACGCAACCCAATGAGTGGCAGTTTGCACTTGGTGAGCTTGGTGTGCGACATGTTGCAAACCCCATGCACATACTTAAGCACGGCATCTGCACGGCATGACGCGACATTGCTGTAAAGTTGATTGAAAACATCATCTGTGGAGCGCAGTTCGTTCTGCGCTGGCAAAACGTGCTGGCCGTTTCTGGCACACACCGGTAGAAACCGCAGGCCATACAAGCGTGCATGGCTGCATGCTCTGTGACTGTTTGTTAATCACACAATTGAACATGAATGCGCGACTAATGGTAGGAGCAGCAACCTTTACGGATGCGCCGCAAGTGCGCCGTGCCAGGCGGGTTACTATTTGACTTCTGCGGTCAGCCATCCGGGATGATTGGAAACACTTGAAATGGGTATTTGCACATTACCTATTGGTATCTGCGTGCGTTCCGCAGCCCAGGCGTCTCCCTGTGCATGGGTGTCGATGAAGCACTCGCCTGCAGCACGACAAAGTGCCGCAGCTGTTACCACGAGACAGCAGCACACATATCGTACACCTTATTCATGCCTCAAAGCATTGATGTTGAGTCTTGCAATGGCAGCGATGCAGAGTCGCTCCTTGAACAACAGCAATGGTGGCTTGCTGGAATCTTGCTGCTGCTGCTGCTGCTGCTGCTGCTGCTGCTGCTGCAGACAGCCGTGATGTCCAAGATATGCCTCCGGCTTGTTGTCTACAACTCAGTGCCCAAACATTTGTAGCACGCCAAGATGATGCGTTGGGGCTGGGTAGCTGGCGCAATGAAACGCCCTGCATAGTGTGTAATCAGCAGATGTGTTGCCGCCAGCAGTGTCAACTTGAGTGACACAATGTTGCTGCTGCCCATGAGCACTGTGCTGCTAAGCTGGTCGTGCATTCCATGCTCTACCTAAAGCAGTGCATCTCTGGAGATGCAGTCGACTGGCTCAGGAACCGGGTGCAAGTGCATGAACCGAGGGTAAACTCAAAAGGAGCTGGGGTTGATGTGCACATGTAAGGTGCTAATCTTTTCATCATCATCATCATATTACCCATTCAAGCCATAGCATCAGCGCCATCGGCCCCGCGCCCCACCGGGGCGGAAAGAGGAGGGAGCACTGCTCCAGAATGTTTGCATGCATTGCGCACATCCCAAGACTTGACAAGAAAAGCAGCAATACACGGTGACACCATCAGACATCTTCCAGAACTGCCCCAAATATCATCAGATACAAAACGCAACACCTTGATTGACGAATCAGCCATGGACAAAACGCTGCGCAACTTTTCAGCGCAACCAGGCAGGGATCTGATCTCAGCAAACATATCATCCCTCTGAGCAGAAGTAGCAGGGCAATCAAACATGAAGTGTGACAAAGACTCAACTTCTGCACCACAACAAGGACATCCTGAAGTGGAGTTAGCTCTGCGACCGCCAAACTGACTAGTACGCTCATGTACACACAGACAACCCATACGAACACGCAACAGCAATTCAATACCACGTGGAATTGCCACTGAACGCAAGTACGGCCTAGGCCTCCTGAAACCCATAGCATCAACATGAGAGGGATGCACATGAGCCACATACCGACTCAGAGTGGAGTGTTCCAACGTTTCACATGCAATCCTTTCAGCATGTAGTGTCTTGACCTGCTTGTTGACATGGCTCTTGCACGCACTGGCTCTGCCTTCCGCGGTCACAACATTCACACCATACTTGCACAGCAGGCTCTGCACATACTTGTGCCACGGTGTCACCGCCACAGCACCACTAGGACGCCTCCACTCAGCTGTAAACACTTGATTTGGCAGCCGAACGCCCTGCATACGCTGAATCCTGTAGTAGTACTCCAAAGCCCTCTGATGAAGCCACATATGCAACGGTTTCACACCCCATTCTGCCAAGAGAGCTGAAGAGCATGGGCGCTCCTTGCCACAGCGCATTGCGCATTTGATGATGTCTGTCTGCACTTTGTCAATCAGCTGCAGTTGCCTAGCTGTGGACGGAAACCAAACCTCACTGCCATATTCGACAATGGGACGGACACACGTCAGCAACAGTATGCGTTTAACCTCCACACTGATACTGCGGCTCTTCCAAATTGGCATGAGCGCACCCTTCACACGTTGCACCTTAGCCAGCATCTTCTCAAAATGTGTGGTCCATGTACAGGTATTGTTGAACCACAGGCCAAGATAGCAGTACTCCGATACAACAGGCACAGGGACATTGTTCCAAACAATGCCGGAGTCGACCAGCTGGCTGGTCTGTCTTGCTGGCAGCACATGCATGACGGCAGACTTCAAGCTGTGGAGCTTGAAGCGCCACTGGCAACTGTAATTGTAAACAGTTGCAGCCACAGCCTGAACTTCAGACAGAGACCCGCAGACAGCAACAAAGTCATCAGCCTGCATGGCTGCCACAACTTGGCCTGCAGGTTCGTCACGAGGGCCCATGAGGGTAACGCCAGGGTGCTTTGCATGCACGTCACGCAGCAAGTCGTCGATAAACAACAGGTACAGTGTGGGCGAAATAACATCACCCTCATGCAGGCCAAGGTCGCAGGTGAACCTATCCGTGGTGCAACCCTCATGAGACACCACACGCTGCGCGCCCTGATACAAGTTGTACAAGACACGGAACATCTTGCCACGCACACCCTTATCCCACAGCTTCTGGAACAAGCCATCAAGCCAGACCGTAGGGAATGCCTTGAAGGTGTCAACAAACAACACATATGACTCCTTTCCCTCAGCTTTCCTGCCATTAAGGACCTCGCTGAGCACGCTTTGATGGTCAGCACAACTGCGCTTGGGGCGGAATCCGTTCTGACTCTCGTGCAGCAGCGGCGCCGCTGCTGCTGTAGCAGCAGTTGCGCGTGGCTGCTGCTGCTGCTGCTGTTGTGCTGAATGCTGGCCTTGCTGCTGCTGCTGCTGCTGTTGCTGCTGCTGCTGCTGTGCTTGTGTTTGCTGCTGCTGCTCCTGCTGCTCGCCCTCTGCAAACTTGATAAGGCGCTGATTGAGGACGCTGGTGTAGAACTTATAGAGCACGCTGAGCAGGGTGATGCCGCGGTAGTTGCCTGGGTCTGTCAGATCGCCCTTCTTAGGCATGCTGACGACTGTCCCCGGCACCTGATGTACCTGCTCAAGCTGCCACATGAGGCTGCAGTACTGCAGCAGCATGTCTGCAACTGTGTTGCCTCCGTACTTCAAAAGCTCGTTGACAATGCCTTCCTCTGCAGGGTTGCCAGCTTTGCCTGTGCGTAGACGCTGCAAGCATGCAGAAACCTCGGCGGCAGTGATGGGCAAGTCCAGCGGGCAGGGTGGGGCAGCATGAGGTGCGGTTGAGTCATGAAGGTACTGCTGTACATTGGCGGCAACCTGTGTCATGTGCGCTGGGTCGAACTGGGGGTTTGCGGCGGCAAACGCTGCATGGCTACCAACACGCTGATAGTGGCATTTGAATGCATCTGCTTTTTCTGCAGGGGTTGAAGCCGTCTGTCCTGAGGGGTGCTGCATGACACTGTACACGGCCTCGCTGACATGCTTAGGGCACAGGCGACGCACAAGCTGCCACATATCCTTCTCCCCAAGCGTGCTGTCATCATTTAAGCGGTCTCTGTACGCTGCAGTGATTGCATGCTCGCATCGCTGTTTGTGCTGCTTCTCAGCTGCTTTGATAAGCTGTGCAGTAGCCTTGCGCTGCTGATCAAATGCATCCCAGTCTGCAACAAGGCCGGACTCCCTGTACTGTGTAAAGGCCTGCACCCTGGCCTGCACAGCATTTGTCAGCTCCAGTGTCCACCACGGGAAGGACTTGCCAACCCAGACCCTTTTAAACCCAAAACTGGCATTGACCGCCTGACGAAGCGCTCCCAGCAGCTGCGCATGTGCTTGTTGTACTGCAGCATTGGCCGTAAGTTGAGCTGCAGAAACCTGCTGTTGTAGCACGGTAATAGTGGACGTATAAGCAGCGCCCAGCTGTGCCAGGGCCTCCTGGTACGCCTCAAGTTCGGCCGATTGCTCCCCATTGCGCATTTTGAAATCATTCGGCTGTGCATTGAGGCGCAGCTTGACCTGTTTTGCAGGGCGACGTGCCACAGGCCTTTGAATGCAAGCAGACACTGGCAGGTGGTCAGTAGAACCCACTGTGTATGGCCCAACCTTGGCTGTTGGCCTGGCGGCAGCTTGGCACGGCATAGCAATGTCAGCAGACGCAATGATGCAGTCATTGAGGGACCTCCGCGCGGTGCCCCTGTGGGGACTGTCACATGTGATGTGCTGGTGGGGAGAGGTGGTTGCTGTGCGGGCATTCAGTGAGTAGAGATTGACGGCATTGAGCAGCGAGAGAAGGAGTTCGCCATTGTTGTTTGTGGTTGTTTCGCCATGCATGCCAATGCGATCTGTGGGGCTTGCACCTTGCCCGACCCTGGCGTTGAAGTCACCCATGATCAACACAGAGCCTCTGCTCGACAGGTATGCGAGGTCCTCCTGCAGCGCTGAGTAAGCAGCCCTCCTCACTGGCGCATGCTTGTTCATATCAGGCATATACACCACTCCAATAAACAGCTTAGGAGCACCATTCTGCCCTGGCATCACTAGCCACAGTGCATCCTCGTATTGCTGATCAGCAAAAGCAAACACTTTCACAGCATTGGCAACAGCGGCATGCACAGCAACCGCAACACCACCACTGGCACACCCATTCTCCCCAAGAGGCCTGGCCTTACTGATGTATGTGTAGCCCGGAATGAGATCGGCAGGCCGCAGCTTCCCTGGCGCCTCCTTGGTTTCCACAAAGCCCATGATGTCGCAGCGCAGATCTTTGAGTAATTGGCAAACTTCCACCAGGCTTTGACCTGCCTTGGGCATGTTGTTCACATTGAGGACGCCGCACACCAATCCACTGCTACCTGGCTGCACCGGTGTCCTGTTGGGGCGGTGGCGGCGATGCTGCAGGGTCCTGCGGCTGGGCCTGGTGTTGTTGGAGCGTTGGCTGTGCCTGCAGCCCTGCTGCTGACCTGTGCTGCGCCGAGCAGGTGCTGCCTGCTCAGTGCCTGCGGGCTGCTGTTCCTCGTCCTCGGATGCAGGCACAAGCTCATCCTCCTCATCCTCCGTGTAGCCCTCAGCGGCGTAGTCGTCACCCGGTAATGCGGCCTGAGATAACTCAGCATCAGGCTCGAGCACAGCATACTGGTTAGACAGCACCACGCCGGCCCGCTTGAGTGCGGCCTGCATGAGCCCCGCGTGCTGACAGGATGACTGCGCCATTGAAGGTAAATACAGCGCGCCAGTGCAGTACACGCTGAAGCTGCTGCTTCAGCATGACCACCATGCATGCTGTCAGCTGGCGCACTGCCGATGACGGCATGGTGAACACGATGGCTGTCTGCCCCGCCCAGAAGGCCCTGCCTGTGAGCAAGTCGCATGGCACATCTCCTCCTGACACCTGTGCAACAGCATTCAGGCCTGCGGCCCGCACCTGGGCGACGGTGGTTGCTGTCCTGCGTGGGCCAAACAGCTTCACCTGGTAACCCCAACTGTTCTCATCCCTGGTTTGACGTCTCTGGGCGCGGCTAGACCCAGTGATTGTTCCGCTGGACGGTGCAGCCTCAATCTCAGTGGGGCCACCAGGTGCTGCAGTGGCGGCAGGAACTTCGGTATCCGCAGCTGCAAGTGGGTTTGTAGGGTTGGTAATACGCGCAGCAATGCGGGTTGGTCGGTTCGCGGGTTGGGGTGTGCCCACGTAGCCACCTGCAGAAGCGGAGGCATACGTTTCAATGCACACCTTGTGCCATGCACCCTGCAGCCACACGTGTGAGCTAACGTCAGGGCAGGCAGGGGCGCTAGATGGGCCCTCGCCAAAGCGAGGATTGGTGACTGGATGGCAGAAGCCATCAATCACCACATGTTGCCTGGGCAGGCGAGTCACAGGACCACAGGGGCCAGGAGCTGGCTGCTGGCCTGCAGGGGCCCCTGTGGCCCTGCCGGTCTGCACTGCCAGGCTGCACTCCTGAGACATCCTGTGGTCCTGTGTCATGTTCATAAGTTGCTTGTGAAGCAGGGGCGGCAGGGTAGGCAGCAGGCACACTTTGTGAAGGCAGCAACAAGCGACAGCGGCGCCGACAACTGTTGTTGCAGCAGTAGCAACAGGACACGCCAGGTACAGCATTAGACTCGCCACAGGATCGGCCATAAGGCTGGCGAGACACAGCTCAGACCTGGCCATGAACTGCTGCCGCATTTGCAACCACTGCTGCATGAGCCTACTGCTGCTGTTGCTGCTCTGGCTGCTTCTGCAGAATGGCAGGGATTGAACGCAGGCTGCTGGCACGGTTGCAGATGCATGCATCACGCTCAATGCATTGTCTTCCCACTTGGAGCTCCTGGCGGTACTGGCCCGCCAGACAGTCCATCGGTCTGTTCCCAGTCATGACCGTTGAAGTGGGCGTGCCTCCCCCAAGCACGTTCGCATCAATGTAGCCGGTGCCATAGCCTTATGTTCAATGTGCCTTCTGTTGACATCAACGTCCAAGCAGCGTAGCGCTGACCCAAACGCGTTCTCAGTGGAGTGCCTGCTGCCCTGTGCCCAAGATCCACCAAACCAGCCCTGCACGCCACCTTACTTAACAAGCATCACGAAAACAAGGTTAAGGAAGAAGAAGCGCGCCCGCAGGCGCGCTAAAGGCCGAGTAAATTCGAACTGAGAGTTCGAAGTTGAGGTGGGCGCTGAGCTCTGGTCACAGCCTGCACCGGCCTAGATCTTCGCAAATAACTTGATCGTCGGGTGAAGAATATCTTTTGGCTGTTTGACACGCACTGGCCTCCAAGGTGCTAATCTTTTGACATGTAAGGTGCTCATCAAGATCAGTCCCTGCTGCTGCTCAGCCTGTGGGTACTACCAGCAAGTTGCTTGTGGCTGTACCACACTGCCGTACGGCAGTGCCAATCAGCCTGTCTTGAAGAAGGGGTTAAACAGTGAGTGGCACTCATGCCGGCATATGGTCAGCCCCATGTCAAGGCACTTACAGCGGAAAATCCAGCGCGGACGCAGCAATGCACAGCCTCTTACCTGGCTGTGGTACCGCTGCCATGCCGTGTGCTGCATCAAAAGCTGCGTTGCCTTGCTTCGTTTTTCCGGCTGGGTTAGAGCGCTTCTTCTTCTTACACAACTGGTGTGGCACATGCATGAAGCAGCTGCACACAGCACTGTTGCCTGCACATGAGCAGGCATTAAACGCATCATGAACACACCGCCAGCAAACGAGCAGCGCTGCTCGTTTGTGCTAGCATATGACAATGCTGCAGGAGAAGCGTTGTCGACTCAAGGCGTGCTATGTATCTGTGCATCACACACAAGATCCGCCTTCTGATACACAAGGTTATCTTAGCACCTGCTGTGTGCATGGCGGCAAGCCACACCCATGACCATAACTTGCAGCTGGCAACTGCATACTTCCCAAACGCCTTGTACTTCAGCAGAGCAGACACCTTTGTTGTGGGGATTCCACACAATGCAAGAAAGGCTTCCAAAAGTATCCAGCAAACCCACCCTCATGCTCTCTCTCCTCACACTCATCACTTCTGACTCAGAACTCGAAGTCCTACTTCATTCCTTCGTTGGCTAACGATCAAGCAGAGCAAGCATTGCCTTACCCTGTGGCAGGAAACAGCAACCACCCTGTACAACCTGCGCTCTGCAATCCACCACCACAAGTGCAGTTTGAGACCCCCCCTCCCGCGCATTGCAGCAACCCTCCGAAGCACTGGGCAGCTGCAGTGCTGGCTGAGCCCAACAATAGAAATGTGATCAGCCCTCCCAGCTCACACGTCCCTGTCTGCCAAGTCAGCCATATCTGCATCAACGTCTTGATCTGACGGCCGGCGCATTGCTGCTGCCTGGGGCACCAACCCCTGCAGCACTCCTGCGACGTCTGCAACAGCACCAGCAGCCTGCTGCTGCCAGCCCGTAGCTTGCTGGTGAGCGCTGCCGCCAGTCCTGCGGCGTGGTCTGCTGCTGCTGCTGCCATCGCTGCTGTCCCCGTCATCATTTGCTGCACCTGCTAGCCCCCTGCTGCTTGTACTCGAGCTCTCAGCAAGGCCAATCCGCACCGCTGCCTGTGCCGCTGCTGCTGCTGGTACGCTGCCCTGTGGCACTGCGGCATCACCTGCTGCTGCTGCCCCAGAGATTACGGCCGGTGCGTCCATCTCCATAGCCGCTACATCTGCTGCTGCTGGCGACTGCGGGGGTGCCAAGGACGGCTGCAGAACCTCCAAGGGTGTTGGTGTTGCTGCAGCGTCATCCTGCTCGCGCTGCTGTTGCTGCTGCAGTCGCTTGTGCTCCAGGTGCTGCTGCCGCTGCTGCAGGAGGTCGTCCACCAGTCCGGGTGCGTCTGCCTGCACCTGCTTCCGCCGCCTGTAGAAAAGCACATAGGCTGCACGCGACTGGACCTGCGAGCAGCAACACAGAGAGACCAGCAGCAAGAGGACACCAGGACGTGACCAGCTGCAAGGAACGGTCAAGTCAACGGACGATGAACCAGCACTTGATGATGACGTTGCAGCAGCATCACCGCCAGCTGCAGGTACCCACAGCAGCACTTCAGGCAGGCGGCAGCACACATGGTGCTTCCCAGCCACACGCGCTGTGCAGCCCCACACCGCACCCACGGCTCGTGCAACCACCCCGCAGCAAGAATCCAGAGCGGCAGCAGCACCAGCAAGTTTCCAGTCCTGCGCATCAGAAGCAGGCACCCGCCTAGCCAAGCCTATGCTCTCCCTTGAGTGAATCAAAGCAGCACACGCACAGGCCTGGTGGGCAACGTGCCCCTGACCACCACTCCACAACCAGCCAGCCAGCTGCGCCGCTCACCCCCTCCGGCGCCACCTCCTCCACCCTGCTGTCGTCAAAGCAGAACCACTTCTTGTCGTTTGGCATCTGCGCGGAGGCCGTGTAGTGGCCGCCGCCCATGCCGCCGTAGTGGTTGCTGACAGCGAAGCAGTCGTACACGGGCGGCTGCTCCTGCTGGTGCAGCACGTAGCGCGACAGGTCCAGCTCAGACAGGGGGAATTGCACCTGCAGCAGCAGCAGCAGCAGCAGCAGCAGCAGCAGCAGCAGCAGCAGCAGCAGCGGCACCTGCATCAGGTGCAAAGCCAACACAACTGGCAGCTGCCATCACTACGTGCACTGCAAGAGCAGAAGTGTCTGAGCAACAAGCGGACACGGCAGTCAGAGACAGCAGCGCTAGCTGCCACACCCATAAGCCTGCTGTTGACATGTGGTGAATGTGATGCACTGCGCACCGCCCTGCACACCGGCAGGGCCCAGCTCCAGCTGCCCGCACCTGTGTGTCGAGCTTGTCCCTGTTCCAGCGCGTGTAGCTGAAGCGCTTGAGGTGCACCACCAGCACCTCGGGCAGGCTCCACAGGTCGAGCTTCTTGTCAGCCTGGGGGGGGGAGAGGGTGGAGGGTACGGGCCAGGCAGCATGCCGCATGTTGATTGGTTGCAGGCGATTAGCAGCGGCAGCTGCCGCTGCGTGCCTTGACGCTGCAGGCGCAGCGCCACATGGATCACAGCAGTGCACAGCGCACACTCACAACGCAACACACCCGCCGTAACCTGCTCCCTTACCCTGCCTCCTCACTCTGCCTGCTCATGACCCCTGTGCCCTGGGCCCTGCCTGACCAACCCGCTGCATCCTCCCTCCCGCGCGGGGCCTGCAGCCTCACCTGCTCGTGCATCAATCTGGTCTGATCACCCTGCCTGCTGGAAACAATTCGAAATCGCCCCGGGCCACCCCTACACACCTGCTGCCATCTCCCTCCCCCACCCCCAACCCCTGCAGCCGCACCTGCACGTGCTCCTTGCACTTGGGGCAGTACCACTCATCCGCCTCGCTCAGCTGCTCGGGCTGCAGGAAGGCCTCCACGCACGCGTCCAGGCTCACTGCCTTGCCCCGGGGGTCGGCGCGCGCCGCCTTGATGCCTGCGGTGCTGCCGTCGTACTCGGGCTGCTGCAGCGGCTGCAGGCAGTAGTCGCCGCAGATCTCCACCGCCTCGACCAGCGGCTGCTCCCCCAGGGGCTGCCCGTCCGAGGTGACGCCGCTGATGTCCGGCACCCAGAAGAAGCCGTCACCGCCGCTGCTGCTGCTGCTGCCTACATGCGGCTGCTGTGCGTGCTGCGGTTTGAAGCCATGCTGCTGCGCATCCTGCTGCTGACCGTCCTGCTGCTGCTGCTGCTGCCCAAAGACCGCCTCAGCAGCCTCCAGTGCTGCTGCTGTTGCCGCTGCCGCTGCGTACTCCTGGTAGGGCAGGCTGTAGCTGCTGCGCAGGTCCCAGTCCAGCACCATGGTGGTGTGGTGCGCATTGGGGTGGAAGTGGGCCGTGAACCAGGGGGACACCACTGTGGCAAAGTCGTGGCTGTCACGAGCCAGCTTGAGCTGGTAGGGCGGCCAGCTGCTGCTGCAGCTGCTGCTGCCGCCTGCTGCGCCAGTGGTGCTGCCTGGGGGGGTGTCCACAGGCGTAGTGGTGGCCGCCTGCAGCCAGCAAAACATGGGTTTGGGGGACATAGGCGGTGCAGTGGGCGCACCTGCTGCTGCTGTGCCAACATCAACAGGGCACCAGCTCGCCGCCTCAGACATGCCAGCAACCTGCGCCATAGGCTGGACTAGCATGACTCATCAGGCTCGAAACACCACCACCCACACGCTGCTGCTGCCTTCTGAGGCAGCCCAGCAGGAGCCAGCCCACACCAAACCAGCGCACCTGCGCTTGTGCTGCCCAGATGTCCAGTGGCTGCACAGGCACACCGCCCTGCCCCAGCAAGCCGGTGCCTGCTGCTGCTGCTGCTGCTGCTGCATCCTCAGCATTGCTGCCACCAGCAGCACCCAGCTCCTGCATGGACACCGCTGCTGTCGCGGCACTTGCATCCTCCTCGCCATCAGACTGCTGCTGCTGCTGCTGCTGCTGCTGCGGGCTGCTGACACCTGGCGGTACACCTTGCGCTGCTGCCGCTGGCTCGTCATCTGCTATGCCTGCTGCTATGGCTGCTGCCGCCTCATCCAGCCCTGTCATGTCCACGTCGCTGCGCGGGCTGTCGGAGCCGCGTGAGCCCCACGTGCTGTTGTCCTCCCCTGCTTCACTGCCCGCCTTGGCACCAGCAGGGGCAGCACCGGCAGCAGCAGCAGCGTCTGCCGGCTGTGATGTGCCGCAGGGCTCCAGGCTTGGGCTGGGGCAGGCAACTGGACTGCCAGGCGGGCCCGATGCTGCTGCCATGTTATCCTCAGCCGCTGCGTCACCCACACCTGCCTTCTGCTGCTGCTGCTGCTGCTGCTGTTGCTGGTCACTGTCCTGCTGCATAGCCTGCAATGCATCCCCACCAGCCTCGTCTGCTGCTGCTGCTGCTGCTGCTGCTGCTGCCTCATCGACTGCTGGCGGCTGCTGACGCAGCGCAGGCACAGCCAGGAACGGCCGCAGCATGCGCCGGACATGACCCCAAATCGGCGCATCCTCTGTCACTATGTACTCTATGTCCTTGCTGCTGCTGTTGGTGGGGCTGCCTACATCTGCAAACTTGCTGCTGCTGCCTGCGAGCTGCTGCTTGGCTGCATTGCTTGGCACTACGTGCAGTGCTGGGTCGTAGGTCTGATCCAGCGGCACCCACATCAGCAACGGCGCACTGAACTTGTCGTCTGAGCCGTAGCTGCGCCTCATGCCTGCCTTCCGGTGGTACACCACCACCTGTGTGTGCACACCACGCAGAGCAACAGCACACACGTGATGAGCAGCAGCAGCAGCAGCAGCAGCGTCACACTCAGCGACACAGCACGCCACCACAGCAGTAGTATCAAATGCAAGCTGCTGCTGGTGCAGTCAGCATGCACATCGACCCAGCCACACCCCTCTGCACCACCGCAGCGCAACAAGCATTCGCACACACGACACCAGCCGCCGGCGGTGTGGCGCGCCCACACCTTCTGGTTGCCCTCGCCCGCAGGCCCCAGCTCCGGCTGCCTGTAGTAGTACACCAGCAGCGCGCCGTCGCTCGCGTCGCGCCCCAGGAGCTCGCTGATGCGCGCCTTGGGGTCGTCAAACACGGTGAGGCCGTAGTTGAAGCGCTGGCTGAGCCGCGCCGCGACCATCTGCTGCTCGGGCGCCACCAGCTGCAGGCCGGCGACGCGCGCCAGCGCCAGGTACAGGTCCTTGACGCTGCCTGCGCATGCGGCGGGGGTCGATTGGCGCACTTTGGTCTCAGCGGCTGTCAGGGAGAGCAGGCGCGTGTCAAGCCGTGCTCCTGCTGCAGCGAAAGACGGGCATGCCACTTGCAGCTGCTGCGAGCCGAGGCGCTGACGCCCTGTCGCAGCAGTGACGCCTGCAGGCCAATGCGCATGGACAACGCTGGCCTTTGCTGGCCGTGAGCTGTGCTGGGTGCCACATGCTGGGTGCGGCGCTCCTCCTGCTGTTCCTGCTCACTGCACAAACAAAATGACCACTGCGCAAGGAGCGCAGCAGTCCCGTGTGCCGGCCCACCGCCCAGCCGCACCTGTCTGTGGCACCTCCAGCCCGTACTCGCGCGGCGGCGCGGCGCCGTCCGCGTGCAGCAGAATGGCCGTGAGCTGCCGCACTTTGCTCTCAGGCAGCGGCAGGCTGAGGTACATGAAGGGGTCGAATTTGACGCTGCTGTAGCCGCACTGCGGGCACACCAGCGTCGACTTGTACAGGCCCTGCGGGGCGCGGGGCGGGGGCGGCAGGCAGCGTGTGCAGCACAACACGAGCGGGGAGCAGGGCAGCAGGCAGGGAGCAGGGTGAGCGGGCTCTGCAGGCGGCCGGGGTATGGTGCACTGCCTGCAGCAGGCGCAGGTGCGCCAGCTGGCACGCAGGCGCAGCAGCGCCATGCACGCAAGCAGCCACGGCTGTTTGCTTGCTGTCAAGTGCAAGATGTGCCGCGATGCCGCCAGCGTTGCTGGCTGAAGCACAGCCACCCCTGCCTGAGCAGCGCCACACCTGGAAGTGGTCAACGATGTGCGAGTCGTTGCGCAGTCTGTAGTTGTCCCATGCGCGCTTGGCCAGCTCATCATCGGGCACACCATCACTGTCGCTCTCCTGCAGGCACAGCAGCGGCGCAGAGGGGTGGCCGGCATGTTCACAGGCACCCCTGCCCCTGCAGCCTGCCGCTGTGTGCTTGCAGGAATGCGCTGAAGCGTCTCACTCAAAGCAAAACTGTACATAACCAATCGCCATGGCACCCCTGCTGGCAGGTTTAGTAGCTGCGCAGCCCTCCGCGCACCTCTGTGTACGGCTCCTGCAGCTGCAGCAGAACACGAGCAGCATTGCTGCAGGAGAACACTTCACGCATGTCCAGGGCGCCTGTGCCGCACCTCTATGTATGGCTTCTGCTGGATCCTGTTGATGTCCTCGTGCAAGCCGTCCAGCAGGAAAGCCAGGAACTCCTGGCTGTCGTGCTGCGCGTAGCCCGAGAACTGCGGCGCAAATTGGGCGATCTTGGCCTTGAAGCCGCGCGGGACGACAGTGCCCACCTCAGGCTGCGGGAGCAGAGGCCGCACAGCAGGTGAATGTCAACATCGCACAAGGTGGTGGATCAGGGGGCTTAAAAATATTGAAAAGACCGCCAAACATAAGGAACCAGCGAGCATATCTGAGTTATCCCCTGATACTGGCCCAACACGCAGCGTGTTGTGCACCACCTGCCACCGCCGGGCGGTGGTTTCTCAGGATTGCCCAATGTGCGCACTGCAGCTGCAGCGAATCAGCAACCACAGCAGCTGCTTCTGCTGCTGCAGGAACCTATGCGGCTGCTGCGCTGCACTGTCCTGCAACCCGCTGCTCACCCGCCACACGTTGCTGATGAGGCTGCCGAAAGCAGTTGCCAGCTGGCCCTTCATGCCCAGCGGGTTGGCTGTGTTGAGGTCGCCGTCATAGGCCCCGCTCAGGAAGACAGACATGATGGGCACCGTGTGCATCAGGCACTGCAGGCTGCTGTTCATGAAGCAGGTGTTGCCCAAGTTCTGCAGGCCAACCAGCCCTGGCCGCCCCTCAGAGCGCTGCAGCACGCGGCGACAGGTGCGGAGCAAGCAGCAGGAAGCACAGCCGGGGACAGACACAGCAGCGCACGATGAAGCACAAGCAGTGGTTGGCTGATACGGCAAAAGTGACACACCTGTCA
>JACERP010001393.1:0-21427 GCA_014080715.1 Scenedesmus sp. NREL 46B-D3 | reverse complement strand
CTCTTCCTGCCGGCTGCACGGCATCAGCAGCTGAGGTTGTGCGCTGTTCAGCCACTGCAGGCGCTGCTAGGTGATGCGGGAGCGACTCGCTGGCAGCAGCCTTTGTGCTGCTGGCACTGTCGCCTGCTGCCGGCAATTGCTGAGGTTGAGCTGTATGCAGCTGCAGCCCAAAGCCATGGCCAGGGCTGGGGGTGTGAAGTGGCAGCAATAGCAGCACGGAGGTTCAGACGCAGGGGCAGTGATCATCAGGCTACATCCCCGCTCTTGAGTGATGCAAAAGCGACGTGATGACCTTTGAAGCGGACAGGATGCACCCATATGCATGGATGTGGAACCAGCAGGATGCGTCCTGCTGTCAACATCAACTTGCACCGCTGCTTACCTGTTGGTGGCTTGGAAGCCACACAGCACCAGCAGCAACAGCGCACACGGCAGCAGCAGCGCCAGCATCACCTTCCTCATCCTGCTGCCCGACATGCGCCACCTGCCAGACGCGTCGTCGTCTGCACTGTGCCTGCCGGCCTTGCGCCTGCTGCTGCCCGGCTGCGCAGCAGCAGCACTGCTGCTGAGGCTGGTTGCATGCTGAGGCATGACGGGTGGTGAGCCAGCACCTTTCTTCGACCCTGACTTGCGTTTTTTTGCACTGGTGACTCCTGCCAGGGCTGCTGCATTGAACTGTGGCATTGCAGCTGACCGGACAGCAGCGTCCTTCACTGCCCCTGCCACAGCAGTCCCACCTGCTAAGCCGGCAGCTGCCCCATTTCCAGCACCAGCGCAGTACAGAGCAGCAGTACGGGCTTGCGTTGGCATGCCGCCTGAAACCTTGCCAGCAGCTGCCAGAACAGCGGCTGACTGCTGTGCGGCTGCATCCTGTTCCCAGCTGGGCCGTGCAGCTGCACCTGCCTTGCTGCTGCTGCTGCTGCTGCTGCTGCCATTGCTGCCAAAACAGCTTGTCAGCTGCAGCTCCTCTCCCTCTTGCAGCACTGGCTGCAGCTGCAAGCTCTTGGCTGCTACACCAACGGCATCACTGGTACTCCTGCGCTGCCCACTTGCGCTGCCGCCTCTGCTGCTGCTGCCATCGCTGCTTGAGAACCTGCCATACAGAAGGTCACTCAAGGCAGTCTTCCAGCTGCTGGTCCTGCCAGTGCTGGCCACACTGCCAACATCAAGAAGCTGCTCCAGCCCAGCCGACCACTGCAGCGGCGGCTGTGGCTCACTGCCTGTTGCTGTTGCAAGGGCAGTGGTATTGTTGCGGCTGCTACTGCTTTCGGCTTGGACTCCAATGCCTTGGGTGCCAGCAGAGCCAGCTGCCTCCTCCTGCAGGTTCCTGGCTGGCAGTGACTGCTGCTGCTGCTGCTGCTGCTGCAAATCCTGCTCATATGCATGGGCCTTGCCCCTAGACACAGCTGCTGCTTCAACATGCGGCAACCCGTCTGAAGCAATGCCAATGCGCCAGTCCCCAGAGGCATGGCTAGGGCACAGCGGCGCAAAGTCACCGTTGTTGCTGCCGCGGGGCATGGTGACCGCGCGCGCAGCGCTGGCACCAGACCAGGTTGAGGGCTGCTGCAGCTGCTGCTCCTGCTGAGTGCCTGGCTGAAGAACAACACACAGCAGCTCCTTGCTGGGTTTGCCACACGAGGCGGCTGCTGCTGCTGCTGCATTGGCAGTTGCGGGTGACTCCGCAACAGCGTTGCAGAACGGATGCGACCGTGCCAGTGCTGCCTCCTTAGCAGCTGTTGCTGGCACTACTGTGTCAGCAGGCGCTGCAGCCGCGGAAGGTCCAGGCCCAGCTGCACTGCAGTGCTGCTGCTGACCTGCCGAGGCTTACGAGTTGCCTTGTTTGCCCGTTTGGTCGTGCTGTCGGCAGCTGCAACAGTTGCTGTAGCTGCCAAGACAGGCGATTTGGAAGTCAAAAGCGCTGCAGCAACACAGGTGTGCCCACCGCTGTTCACACCTCGCTCTGCTGCTGCTGTAACACGCTTGACCTCAGCAGCAGCAACAGCGGCGGCCTCAGCTGCTGCGCGCTCCTGCGCTGCCTGCTCCTCAGCCATTGCCTGTGACGCCACTGCTGCTGTAACACGCTTCACCTCAGCAGCAGCAACAGCGGCGGCCTCAGCTGCTGCACGCTCCTGCGCTGCCTGCTCCTCGGCTGCTGCCTGTGCCAGCACATTGGCCACTGCCTGTGACGCCACTGCTGCTGTCACACGCTTCACCTCAGCAGCAGCAACAGCGGCGGCCTCAGCTGCTGCGCGCTCCTGCGCTGCCTGCTCCTCAGCTGCTGCCTGTGCCAGCACATTGGCCACTGCCTGTGACGCCACTGCTGCTGTGACACGCTTGAACTCAGCAGCAGCCACAGCGGCAGCCTCAGCTGCTGCGCGCTCCTGCGATGCCTGCTCCTCGCTGCTGCCTGTGCCAGCACATTGGCCACTGCCTGTGACGCCACTGCTGCTGTACACGCTTCACCTCAGCAGCAGCCACAGCGGCGGCCTCAGCTGCTGCGCGCTCCTGCGCTGCCTGCTCCTCAGCTGCTGCCTGTGCCAGCACATTGGCCACTGCCTGTGACGCCACTGCTGCTGCTACACGCTTGACCTCATCAGCGGCCACACAGCGGCGCCCTCAGCTGCTGCGCTCACTCCTGCGCTGCCTGCTCCTCAGCTGCTGCCTGTGCCACCACATTGGCCACTGCCTGTGACGCCACTGCTGCTGTACACGCTTGACCTCAGCAGCAGCAACAGCGGCGGCCGCAGCTGCTGCGCGCTCCTGCGCTGCCTGCTCCTCAGCTGCTGCCTGTGCCAGCACATTGGCCACTGCCTGTGATGCCACTGCTGCTGCCACACGCGCTTCACCTCAGCAGCAGCCACGGCGGCGGCCTCAGCTGCTGCGCGCTCCTGCGCTGCCTGCTCCTCAGCTGCTGCCTGTGCCAGCACATTGGCCACTGCCTGTGACACCACTGCTGCTGTAACACGCTTGACCTCAGCAGCAGCAACAGCGGCGGACTCAGCTGCTGCGCACACCTGCGCTGCCTGCTCCTCAGCTGCTGCCTGTGCCAGCACATTGGCCACTGCCTGTGACGCCACTGCTGCTGTAACACGCTTCACCTCAGCAGCAGCAACAGTGGCGGCCTCAGCTGCTGCGCGCTCCTGCGCTGCCTGCTCCTCAGCTGCTGCCTGTGCCAGCACATCGGCCACTGCCTGTGACACCACTGCTGCTGTAACACGCTTGACCTCAGCAGCAGCAACAGCGGCGGCCTCAGCTGCTGCGCACACCCTGCGCTGCCTGCTCCTCAGCTGCTGCCTGTGCCAGCACATTGGCCACTGCCTGTGACGCCACTGCTGCTGTAACACGCTTCACCTCAGCAGCAGCAACAGCGGCGGCCTCAGCTGCTGCGCACACCTGCGCTGCCTGCTCCTCAGCTGCTGCCTGTGCCACCACATTGGCCACTGCCTGTGACGCCACTGCTGCTGCCACACGCTTGACCTCAGCAGAAGCCACAGCGGCGGCCTCAGCTGCTGCGCGCTCCCTGCGCTGCCTGCTCCTCGCTGCTGCCTGTGCCAGCACATTGGGCCACTGCCTGCGATGCCACTGCTGCTGCCACACCGCTTGACCTCAGCAGCAGCAACAGCGGCGGCCTCAGCTGCTGCGCGGCTCCCACGCTGCCTGCTCCTCGACTGCTGCCTGTGCCAGCACATTGGCCACTGCCTGTGACGCCACTGCTGCTGTCACACGCTTGACCTCAGCAGCAGCAACAGCGGCGGCCTCAGCTGCTGCGCGCTCCTGCGCTGCCTGCTCCTCGGCTGCTGCCTGTGCCAGCACATCGGCCACTGCCTGTGACACCACTGCTGCTGTAACACGCTTGACCTCAGCAGCAGCAACAGCGGCGGCCTCAGCTGCTGCGCGCTCCTGCGCTGCCTGCTCCTCAGCTGCTGCCTGTGCCAGCACATTGGCCACTGCCTGTGACGCACTGCTGCTGCCACACGCTTGACCTCAGCAGCAGCCACAGCGGCGGCCTCAGCTGCTGCGCGCTCCTGCGCTGCCTGCTCCTCGGCTGCTGCCTGTGCCAGCACATTGGCCACTGCCTGCAATGCCACTGCTGCTGCCACACGCTTGACCTCAGCAGCAGCAACAGCGGCGGCCTCAGCTGCCGGGCGCTCCCACGCTGCCTGCTCCTCGGCTGCTGCCTGTCCCAGCACATTGGCCACTGCCTGTGACGCCACTGCTGCTGTGACACACTGGATGTCAGCGGTGCACCTTAATGCAGCAGGTGCTGCCTCTAGAGGCACATCTGCTGCCTCTGTTCCCAGCTGTTCAGTATGCTTGAGCTCTGGTGGCTGTTCTGTGTATCCTCCTTCTGACAACTGCTGGCAAGGCAGAAGAAGAGCAGCAGCAGCAGCAGAAGCTGCAAATTTAATGCTTTCTGGCTTGTCCAGGCCTGGTGCGCCCACTGCAAGGCCCAGGTCTACATTGAGGCGGTCTGCAATCGCACCCACAGGCTCATCCTGCTGCTGCTGCTCCTTCAGCAGGGCTGGCAACCCTGGCGCTGACATTTGCGGCTCTTGCTGCAAGCCCAGTGGCTCTGCGCCCCGCCACACCGGCTGCTGCTGCTGCTCGCGCTGCATCGCTGCCACTGGCCACTGCAGGCCCTCTGGCAGCAGCAGGTCAACAGCGGATACGCGCGCTTCAACAGACTGCAGCCTCCTCGGCGGCCACCACCCACACGGCACCTCTCCACCTCCACCCCCACACCCTAATGCACCAGGCACTGAAATCACTGGCTCAGGCAAGGAGCCAGGCATACTGCTGCCGCTGCCATTGCTGTTGCCACCGCCGCTGCTGCTGCTTGCGCTCGCTGCGCCAGGTTCGCTCGTGGGTGGCTCCAAAAACGAGCCAGCCCTGAAGCGTGCTGTGGCACGCTGCTGCACGCTGTCGTGCTTGCTCCAAGCAGTGCTGGAGCTGAGCGCCCAGTCCCTGCTGAGCTGGCTGAGCTGCTTCTTTGACTCCCCGGCACCTTGCCAGGCATCTTCCCAGCGCTCTTGAGGCGCATGCACCTCAAGCTGTTGCTGCTGCTGCTGCTGCTGCTGCCGTTGTTGAGCTTGCGGAAGGACCTGCACTTGCTGAGCATCCAGCTGTGGCCGTGGCTGCTGCTGCTGCTTGCTGTCCTGCCAGCGGTCTCGCGGCTCAAAAGACCTGCCATGCTGCTGCTGGTGCTGGTGCGGTGGCAGCGGCTGGCGGCCTTGCAAGTGCTCCTGTGGGCTGCAGAGCTGCTGCATGTGCCGCTGGCTGCCTAGCTGCTGTGGGCCGATTCCGTGCTGCTGCTGCTGCTGCTGCAGTGACACTGGCGCCTGCTGTGGCACACTCTGCTGCTGTTGCCGGTCCGGCTGCGTTGGAGTACCTGGGGTAGCTTGCTGCTGCTGCTGCTGCTCCTGCTCTGGCATGTCCGTCAGCAGCTGTGGTTGCTGCTGTGCCTGCCGCAGCAGCGTTGCCGGCAAGTCCTGTTGGGGCTGCTGCTGCTGCTGCTGCTGCTGTCGTTGATGCAGGTATTGCTGGTCATGGCCTAGCAGACCTGAACGTAGCTGCTGTTGCTTGTCCGCCTGCTCTGCCAACCTTTCCAGCAGCTCTAGGTGCTGCTGCTGCTGCACACACCACGGCTCCTCCTCGTTATTCCCTGCCCAATCATGTCCCGCTTGCTGCAAGTCATGCTGTGCCGGCTGCTGTTGCACTGGTTCTTGTGCAGGCTGCAGTGAGCTGCAGGCAGCAAGCTGTGGCTGCAGCTGCAGCAGTTGCTGTAGCTGCAGCACCGAGTAGCTAGTCTGTTGCTCCTGCTCAAGGTGCTGGCTACCAAGCAGCGCCAGATGCCCATCCGACACCAAGTCCTGCTGCTGGACATGAGACACCAGCTGCTGCTGCAGCTGCTGCAAGTTCTCAACATGCCAACCAAAACTGGGTTGTCCGACGTCAGCAGGGTCCTGCTGGTACCCAGGTGCCACTGGTCTAGGCTGCCGTACCTCCTCCTGCTGCTGCTGCTGCTGCTGCTGCAGCACCTGCCCCAGCCTGAAAGACTGCACACTCTGCAGCAGCGCCTGTTGTGGCTCGTCAGGCTGCTGCAGACTCGGTACCAGCACTTCATCTACCGACTGGCAGCGTGGCTGCTGCTGCTGCTGCATGCACGTACTGAAGAATGGCAGCTGGTCCGAGTGCAGCACTGAGCAGCTGTAACCGCCAGACGCCAGCTGACTGTCACTGCTACAGCCGGCTGTGCCGCCCCTCACTGCTGTTGCTGCTGCGGCAGTTGTTGATGTCACATGATCAAACACGTCACATGCTAAGCCGCCTGCAGAGTTAGAGCCTTGCCTAAACACTGGAGCAATGGGGCTCTCTGGCAGTGAGTCGTCAACAACCATGGGTTGGCCACTATCGTCCGATGCTGCCGCTAGCCAAGCACCCAGCTTGCTGCTGCTGCTGTCCGTGGCATCAACACTGATGACACCGACAACATGGCTGCTTTGCAGGCTGCCACCAGCCCCACTGTTCCTGCTGCTGCTGCTGCTGCTTGCGTTTGCATTTGCTACTGCAGCTGCCTTCAGCCCGATGAGCGGCACAACTGCCACACCTGCAGCAGCAGCAGCAGTGCCAACTGCTGGTGCCTCATACAAGCTGCCTTCTGCCTCGGCTAAGTGCAGCTCGCAAGGTGCTGCCTCACAGTCCCAGGCTCCCAGGCCAACAGCAAAGCTGCAACGCTGCTCCTCCAGTGCATAGCCG
Source organism: Scenedesmus sp. NREL 46B-D3 (assembly GCA_014080715.1). NCBI lineage: Eukaryota > Viridiplantae > Chlorophyta > Chlorophyceae > Sphaeropleales > Scenedesmaceae > Scenedesmus > Scenedesmus sp. NREL 46B-D3. The sequence goes on along the minus strand of JACERP010001393.1, from coordinate 14,671 downwards.
CTGGACTGCTCAAGCGGAGCCTTCACGCTGCCATTGTCACTGTAGCGCTGCTGCTCCCGGCCACTCGGCGATGCAAGGGAAGAGCTGCTTGGCCAGGCGCGCAGCTCGCAGGGCGGCGCCAAGCTCTGCCTTGCAACCGCAAGTGCTGCATGGCCTGCGCCCGCTGCTGCTGCTGCTGCTGCTGGTGGATGCGGCGCAGCCAGCGGCCATGCTGCACCTGCAGCAGATGTGCTTGCAAGCCCCCCGGCAGCAGACTCTGGTGCAAAAGAGTGTGGTGGCTCTGCTGCTGCTGCTGCTCCAGCTGCCGATGACATAGCTGCCAGCATAGCCACTGGTGCTTCATCTGCAGCTGCAGCAGTGGCGGCTGCTGCGTCCACCCATGGCACACCAGCTGGTGCTGCTCCAGCATTGGGTGTCGTGCAGCAGCTTGCAGTACCATCATCAGATGTCTGCATCATGTCCCAGTTCGCTGCAAAAGTCATTTCAAGGCTTCCAGGGCTGCGGCTGTACTCACCATCGCTGTAATCTAGGGACGATCCACTGGCTTGCTGCTCCCCAAGCTGTAGCTGCAACAACACGGGTTGCAGGACCTGCTGTTGCAGGCCTCCTGCTGTGCTGCTGGCAATGGGGGGCTTGCCACTGCTGCCATTGCAGCAGCCCTCTGCTGCTTGCACTGGCTGCTGCAGCTGGAGATGCAGGCCTTGCTGCTGTTGCGGTAGCTGCCAGAACTGTTCTAGCCGCTGCTGCTGCCACAGCTGCTGCACGCCTGGTTGCTGCTGTGTTACATCCAGCTCAAGCTTCTGGCTGAGCTGCTGCTGGCCCTGGTGTTCAGTGTGCTGCAACTCCTGCTGCTGCTGGTGAGTGTGACCGCTCGGCATCGCCACCTGTGGCTGTCCCCGTGCCAGCAGTGGTAGGTTCTGCTGTACAGTACGAAACTCCTGAAACCCTTTCTGCTGCTGATGCTGTTCCAGCTGCTGCTGTTGCTGCTGCTCTTGACGACTGTTGTCAGTTGTAGGCCCGGCTGCTGCACCAGCCGCAGCAGCAGCCTTCTCTGCAGGAGGCCTTGTGCTGCTGCATGCGCCTGTACTGCTGTTTGCAGGACTGCTGTTGGCGCTCTTCCTGCTCCTGGAGCGGCTGCTGCTGCTGCCTTCTCTCTTTGCAGTGCTGCTGCTGTTGCGCTGCCTCAGCTGGCTGTCGACTGAGCGGGCTGTAGCCTTGCCTGATGGTCTCCATGCAGGAGTATTGCTTCGTTGCACCACTCCACGGCTAGCACTGCGCCCACCTGCTACCGTGCTTTCACCACCTGACGACTGATTAACAGATTGTTCAGTAGCCGCGCCGCCTAGGCTGCCGCGACGAGTGCTGCCTAAGTCGTTTTCTGCACCTTCCTGCTGCTTGCTGCCGTTGATGGGGCTGCTGCTACTTGCGTAACTGATGACGTACATGCTTTCGCTGGTTCGGCTGTCAGTAGGGCTGTCACGTCCTGCTATGCTTGCAGGTGGCTGAGCAGCGTCGACAGCAACGCTCAGCACTGTCTCATGTCTGCTGCTGCCACATCTGCTTGCCCCGCTGCTACCAGCGCCTGCAGGGGCGTGCTCATGCTCTGGCAGTGTTTCTCGCAAAGGTGCTGCTGCTGCTGGTGATGACAGTGATGATGCTGGTGGCAGTGGACCACTGTTAGCACTGTTGTTGCCGGTGCTGTCAGCTGCGCAGGATGCTGCTGCAGGAATCTGCGCTGGCTTGCAGGCGGTGGTTGCTGCGGCGTGCTTTGCGATGGAGTCTGGGGTCGCCGCCTCTGCTGCCAGCAGCCTGCCAGCAGGCTGAGCTGTGTGTGCTTGCACGAGCCTGCAGCCCAAAGCACCATTTGCGAAGACGGTGTCAGGCAGTGACCTCGAAGGAGCCCAGATGCACAAGCAGGCGCAGAGGCAGCCGCCGCATGTCCGCCATTCAACACGGGCATGCAGGACACCACCGCGTCACTGACACCATCGTCACCTGACGTTGTGCTCCTGCTGCTGTGTGTGCGTCTGTCTCTGCTCCAGTTGCTGCAGGCACTGCATCACAGGCTGAGGTGTGCCGCTGTCCTGCAGCCCTTGCTGTTTCATTGGCTGTTGGCGCATCTGCCGCCGTGTCTGCAGGACTGTATGTTCCTGCAAGCCAGGTCCCAACACGGATGGCTGGTGCTGCTCCTGCTGCTCTCGCATGTGCTGGCCGGCCGCTGCAGCAGCAACGAGTGCATCAGAAGGAGCTGATCTGCGCCTTGCCAGCGATTGTTGCTGTTGCTTCTGCCGTGGCTGTTGCTGCAACAGCTGTGGTGGGGCCCTGAGGGGCGTGTGCATGTACTGCCCAAATAGTTGGCCCTGCACAGCCAGTTTGCCTGCTGTAACACTTGCTGCATAGTCCCCAGTTTTGAATCCGCGTGTGCACAGCTGTGGGCCTGCAACAGCATGCGCAGGCATGAGTTGTGGCAGCAAAGCGGTCGGTGTTAACTTACACATAATAAGGGCAGCAGTTGCACCTGTGTGCATTAAAAACGCTTTATTTGAAGCATAACAGGAAAAACTGATGATTAGTAATGAGGTTTGCATTGAGCACCTGCTTGAAAGCCTTCTGTACTGCAGTGCTGCAGGCCCCACCTGATGCTGTCCTGCTGGTGTTCAGCTGCAGGTGAACAGCAGGCAGTTGCAAAGTCTGGCTGCCCTGCAGCACCGGTTGTGGCTTTTCATTACTGCTGGACTGCGATATGCCTTTGGGAGCAGCATGATCCGTGTTGTGCACAGCCTGTTGACCACTGCTGCTGCTCATTGCTGATGGCCAGCACCGCCTTGCCAATCAATGGAGCGAGGCTATGTCAACAACACGTATAGTATAACAACTATATGAATTTGCGTAGGTTTAGCCTGTATCAATAGTATACAGCAACAATCACGACTTCGGAATCACGATGCGACTTGGTTGTGAATATGTTCTAATCAGCACCAGCAAGTTCTTCATAACATCCACCATCGCCAAGCACTGTCGCCTTTCGGCGATTCGGCCTGGCCCCTTTCCAATGACGCTGCAGCGTGCGAGTGGTTAGCGGTTGCTGGTCTTTTTGAGGGCAAGGCACACAGCGACTTTACTGCATACTTTTATACAGCAGCGCAGGATGGGGCTGTCCCAATGGAGCAAATGACGCGTCTATTGGTGTGCAGCCAGCGATTGATGCCTGGCATTGCCACCCTGAGATCTCCACATGGCATCATGCTATGTTAGTTTGGACGGGCCTGAGCTGCAGCATAGCAGACGACGTGGCAATGCCACTGTGTGATGTGATCTGGTCAGTAGTAGTACGGTTGCAGCGAGCACTGCTGGTTGCGCCGCTTCAAACCCTAAGGGCGCGTTCAAACTGCACATGCTTAGCATGACTTTAGCAATACTTAATGCTTATGCTATGCTATGCTTATGCTGTGCTATGCTTATTTCATGCTTATGCTTATGCATATTCTTAGAAGGATAAAGCACTGCAGTTGCATGCATGCACAGGTGCACCCCTCATGTCACATGAGTCATGTGCTTCCCTTCAGCTGCATGGTGTCGGGAATTCTGCAGAAGTCCAGTTGGTGCTTTGTTCATCCTTTTGCTACGAAAACTCATCTTCCAGTGGTGGCCTTGTCCTGCACATTTGATGCTTTTGCGCATTGCTGTTGCCGTCATTACGCCGTGAACGATCCGTGATCTGACAGTAACCTGTCCGGTGCCCAGAAAGGGCACGTGGCCTTCAACGGGACACGATACTTGGATCCCTTTTTGCAGGTGCTGCCGTTTAGGCAACTGTAAACCTTCGTGCCAAGTTGATGGTTGTGAGCGCAACTGTACGTGTACTCGAGTACTCGAGCTCGAGGCTGCTGCCACACCAATTGGTTGCAACCCTTTTGCAAGCGCAAGGGATGAAGCTGCGGGTGAAGCGTTAACGAGCGGCACCTTCCCTGCAGAATACAACATGCGCAATGTCAACGGCGAATCTTGCGGTATCAAAACGCTTGCACTCGTTGGTCATACATTGGAGGGGTCAGGGTTTGGGGCATTGAATCATCGTCCCAAAGCCTGGTCTTCAGGTCATAGCAAGCGCACTGTAACTGCGCCCAGCAGCGCATCGCAAATATAGTGCTTTGAAGTTCTTTTGTGAGCCACAGTACTCCTGTGGCCGCTACTTTCGAGCGCAGCCCCATATCACTTGCATTGCATCAGCAACTCTGCTCTAGACGTTCGATCACACAGGCTACAGCATTTTAGCAGTCCATAGAGCATAGTCTGCAGCGTTTGATGGCTTTCGCCCTTCGCTCTCGCGCGCCTGTCAAGAGCCAAACTGTCAAGTCTGCGAAGTCGGCATGCAAGGCACGCAGGCCCATCGTGTGCCGGGCAGTGCTCAACCTTGAGCCTTCTAAGCACAATCCCGAGCCTGCGAAGCGCGATGTATCGGTCAAGGCCGCTGGCGCTGATGGAGAGGCACTGCCCCTGCCAGAGCAGCCCGAGCAGCCGCAGCGCGTGCTTACGCCCTCACTGCTGGATGCCATCGTCGACAACACCGTCATGGTGCCTTACAACGCCTACAACAGGGCGTTGCAGGCGCACCCGCTGACTACCAAGGCGTGCACCAGCATGATGGGCTTCATCCTCGGCGACCTCATTGCACAGGTAGGATTTCGTAAACGCGATATACGATTGCGGGTTACGCTGCTGGCGAAGGACACAGCGTCCAGCGTTTCGGCAGGACAGCAGCAGCACACACAGGGCACGCATTTTCACACCAGCCTGCATGGGCAGGTACAGCAGCCCTATGGAGCTGCATTCTCACCAGCTGCATTGTTGAGCTGAGAGCCGCTGCATGCTGCAGCAACAGGCAGCCTTCCGGCACGTTGATGTGGCTGCATGCAGCCTTCAGTATCCGTGACTCCACCCTGTGCGAGTGCTCGGCAGCCTGTACCCCAGCGCAGCCTGTATGGTGAACTCCCACTGGTGCAGCGGGAGCGTCAGCATGTGCAGGGGTTGCAGCAGTGGTGCACACGCAGCAGTACGGCATCTCCGCCTGATCTGACGCGGCCTTCGCTCTTCTGCTGCCTTGCTGCTCTGCAGCACTTTGGCCACCCGCACGCAAGCATAGACATTATGCGCGCGGCGCGCCTGGGCTTGTACGGTCTGCTGATCGACGGCCCCATCGGCAGCAAGTGGTATGATGTGCTGGAGGCGCACGTGTTCCCCAAGGACCCCATCTCGACCAAGGCAGTGCTGGCAAAGACAGCGCTGGACCAGGTGGTGTATGCCACCATCATGACAGGTGCGCAGTGCAACTGATCATGCAGCGCCTGGTGTTGCGCTGATGTCTGGGTGTAGGCAGAAGGCGATGGTGCGCAACACGTGCTTGTTGAACCTTGCAGCGTGGCCGCATTCAGCATGTACGGAGGCAGCAGCAGTGACGCCATCCATGCACTGGTTGGCTGTGGTGACGCGCTGAAGTGGAGCAGTGGTCCTGCAGCAGCTGCTGATTGGCAGTGCATTTTGCAAGTTGTGATTCAATGCCATCACTAAATGCGTCTTCTGCTCCACCTGTGCACTTGCAACTCTGCAGCTGTCTACTTTGCTGTCATCCGCTGTTTGGAGGGACACCCAGAGCTTGTGCTGACTACGCTGCAATCAAAGTTCCTGCCAACGCTGGCAGCCAACTATATGATCTGGCCCCTGGCGCACGTAATCAACTTCCGCTTCGTGCCGAGCGAGTACCGCATCCTCTACAACAACGCGGTGTGTGTTGCGTGGCTGACCGGGCTGTCGTTCCTCACACACAGTAAGATCAACTTCATGCAGCTGCTGCACGTACCGCACTTCTGAAGTGAGTGTGTGTCCAGTGCATGTGTGCATGCTTGAAAATCGGGTGCTGTTTGAGGCAGGGTTGCGGCAGCTTTGCTTGTGCACTGCTGCGGGTGTGGTTGTTTGTCAACTGTTGTTTGTGGTGTGTTGTGTTGGAGGTGTAGATTAGTCTGTTGGTGAGGCGGGGCAGCTGTGCGGTCAGGCTGATGGTTCACACGCTGAAATGCAGGTCAGCCGCCTGCCGGCAGCTGCCCTGCAACCACGAGCGTTGTTGGCAAGCAATGCAGCACGCGCATGTCTGCAGTGTGCTGCCGCGTGCCACTGTCTGTTGGTGCCTATGTTGTTGTTTTTCTTTTGGTGTATGGTAACTTTCGCATGTCGTTATCTTTCATGTTACGTGTCCATTGTGTTATTTACAGACAGCATCTTGTTGATGTAACAGTCCCTGATGCACTTCTGCACATCAAGAGTGACAGCACTACGTCCTGGATCTTGGGTGTGTGCCTCTTTACCTGCTGTATTTTCCTTCGCACCTCTCTGTTGGGCTGTAGTGTAGATGGGGTTATCTGTTTTCGCTTGTATAGCATGTCCTGCAACCATCAGAAAAGTTGCCATGTATGTGGCAGGGCGGGGGGTGTTATGCCACAGGTATTGTGTGCATGTTAGGTGCCTTTTACACTGCACAGATTCACGTAAAGTGTGCTGGTTGAGAAGCGGAGCCATACATGGGTGTGTCTTAGATGTGGTGGGAGTGGAAGGACGTTGGTACTAACACGGCAGCGGTGAAAACTTGCGATCGGGCTGGCTGTGGAGGAAGTGAATGGCACTGGTTGGTGCACTCAATCCTGCCTGTCAAGTGGTACTTGGATTTTCTGTGATGGAACGTGTGGTGGTTGCAACATGAATGGTCAGGTGCCAGCATTCCTCGAAGCAAGGGGTGTGTGGCCCTGCAGCGACATTATCCAGCAGTATGGAGATGGTGTGAGGATGTGGTGTGCTGTGCCAGGCCTCATCTGGGTGCTGCTCAAAGGTGGATGGTAGTTGCTTCTGGAGTAGGGGGTGCGCGGTATGTGTTGCTGGCAACAGTGTGGTACCAGTGGTGTGTTGTGACACAGGATGGGATGGGAGCGTGTGTGCCATGGTGGAATGGTGACGTGGCAATAAACGGCTGCAGCTACCTGAGAGGAGGGTGAGGTTGAAGGTGGCAAAGCGGATGGGGTGGTGACTGCTGCGTCGACTCCTTTTACAGAGCGGGTATCGGCTCGTACTGGTCTGCTACTTGTTCAGTGCTAGTGATCAAGTGGGCAAGCGCAAGAGACAGCAAGAGACTGTATGATTTCATCTTGTGAAAATAGCCTGCATTATTTGCTTGTTATGTGCAGTGTTTGGTTTCTGTATCAGCTGTTTGCAAGCAGATGCATGTCAGCTGCTCAGGGTGGAATTCCCATGGGGCACACTTGTAGTGATGTGCACTGCCATTGTGCATCTGCAACAGGAGAGATGGATGGGGGTGTAGTTTCTGATGCATTCATCAGTAGCCTGTGCGTCTGCCTAGGCTTTTTGGGGCTGCATTCCTTTCATTGTTTGGTGCAGCAAGATAGGTAGCTGTTGCATGGGAAGGGGAAGTGGTGGTAGTGTGTACCACCAAAGTGGGCTGTGCCACATCCTCTACCCAGAAGGTTTGGCAACTGATGGTGGAGTGGCAGTTGTTAGTTGAAGTTGCTGTACTGTTTATGTATCTGCTTTGGTATGGTGGCACTGGTCAAGCAGTTGCAAATGGTGTATCATATGTGAATGACAAAGGGGGTGGTAATCTGCCTAGCAGCGAAGGGGAAGAGAGGGAGCCAGCACATTGCCAGGAGCCGTTGAATCCGTTCTTTGAAATTGCACAACAGTGAGATAGAGGGTGGGGTCAGCTAAATTTTGCAACAACGAGGGAAGGAAGTGGGTCAAGTAAAAATGGAGCATTAGGAGTATGGCAGCTGGAATGCTGGCAATACTTTTTTCAGTTAATAATTGCACAGCCAGCGCTGTGTAACGCTCAAATCAGTTTCCCTTTACACAGGGTTGTCATATGACCTACGGAATGTATTCCGATGAAAGGTGTTTAGTTACCATATTCAGCTAATTAAGTCACAGCTGTGTTGCCATGAGTAAACAGCATCTGCTGCAAGCGAAATGTGCTGCTTATTTATTACGTCTGTGCTGGCAACTTGTAACAATTTACGGAACGCACCGAATTGATCGTGAATATCTGTCATCAGCTGTCAGCAAAACGGACGAGTCAGGTGGAAGCTCGTGCACCTACAGCAACATTATCCGATTGGGACGCAGCACACCGAGTGTGCGCGCAAATGCGTCACTCATCATGCGCGCCACTAATTGCGCGCATTCAGTTCATGGGCAGTAATGGTTAGGCAAGCACAAGTAGCCAGCAGAAAACAAACTCCGAGCTGGGCCAGTACGGTACTGGCATCTGCATACCAGAACAAGGCCGTACTATGGCTGATCACGCGTCGGTGCAAGTTACAAGTGTTTCCAATGCCTACGCTCTTGTCAGGGAGCGTAATCAACGAAGAGCAAAGGGCAGGGCTGTGACAATGTAACGGGACTCCCGCCCTTCTTACCGTACTACGGTTGGTCACGCGTCAGTGCGTACCTAAAAATAAGCAGAAACAAAATTTATACCAAGCAGATGTTCCGCAGATCAAAGCACAGTACGAAGTGCGCTGGTGTTAGCCACGCCACGGTTGCAATTGCCGCTTTGAGCAATTCGTCGCTTCGTTTGCAGTGCGAGCTCTCTTCACTGCTGTCTCAGAACTGTTAATACGAGTGGTTATCTGATGGAAAGTCATCAACCAACCTTGGCTGCTGACCTGCTGGCAGGCCAGTAAAGACACACTACTACGGTATGGTATGGTGCACAGCAGTGATGCTTTTGGTTTGGACTGAACATACAACTAGGCACCCGATCACATTTGGTGGTGTGTTTAACAGTGGCGGGACATCATCACAATTCATGCGCTTTGTCTCGCATGCCTTGCCACCTGTAACAAACACCGTACTTGTTCTCAGTCTAGTAGACTAGACAGCATCACTAGACTTTTCGACAGACTGGCCACTGAGTTGCTGCCGCCGCTGCAGTGCACGGGGTGTCTACTAGTACAAACAGTTCAGTTGGTTACTGCTGCCAGTAAAATGATCAGTGTATAGCATGGCGCTGATGCTATGGCTTGAATGGGTAATATGATGATGATGAGTGTATAGCAGGCTGTGGATGATATTTGAGGGCCTGGTGCCGCCTTGACATTCCCTGCAGGTCAGGAAACCAGCACGAAGACACGAGTAGATACCCGCACTTACTTGCTGCACACAGCGACCTCAGCAGCTGTCCATACACTGTCCATACAAGGGTAAAAAGCAGCAAGGAAGGTCCAGTTACCAAAAAAAACTGAACAGTGCAACATCACTTGCACTGCTAGTGAGTGCTGTTGAGCGCAGCCATTTTTTTCATGCGCGCCTGAACCACATAAAAACCAAACACGGATGCGCAAGTGACCAGCATGCACAGCGTATGCGCGCACTCCCCTGGCTGTTCGCACAAAATCTTCAACACCTGCTGCTGCATTGACCAATCCAGATGCAATGACCGGCACTTGCTGCTGCAGACAATATACACACACAGCATCAGGCTGCAACAAGGGCTGCAAACACAGCGATCAAGCGCTTCGTGTTGTGATGAAACTGCTGCTCCCAGCGTGCAGCCTCCAATGCAGTGTTACAAGCATGCCAGCTGCGCGCACTGTGCTGCAGCCATTGCGGCAACGGCGGCAGTTGTGCAGCTGCAGCGGCGGTTATATGAGCTGCCGAGGCACAACCAGTGCATGGCTGCACTGGGCGGCACTACCTGCGATACAGCAGCAACATACCAGCTGTTAAGTTGATCACCACTGGTAATGACGTCGCGGCACAGCATTTCACGCTGGAGGATAGCAGGAAGCCCTACACCAGCAAGGACACCTGATGCATACCATCAAGGCAAAGTATGTGCTCCACCAGGTGCTGTCCTGATGAGGCAGATGAACAAATGAGGATCGGTGCTTCACCAAATGGGCTGGCCCTGCACCTGTGAGGTTTCGACTTCTGACACAACAACTTGGTATAACGGTTGAAGTTTGGCAGGTGGCATGCCGCAAACCTGCATACATCTGCTATGAGTCGAAGCTGAAGTCAAGGGCTTAGGCGGCCAGTCGCACATGCAGGCAGCACAGTGCAGCCTTGCTCTGCCTGTCTCCAAACAAACATGCCTTCATCACTACCATGCGCACCTGTCTAAGGGTCCTAGGGGGCGTTGCTGCAGCGGGCTGCTGCATTACTTTGATGCTGGCTGCACCTCGTCCAGGGCAAAGTTGTTGGTGTTCACACCAGCGTAGTTCTGGGTCTCAAAGCGCACCACCACGGGGTACAGGATGCCGCTCTGGTGCAAAGTTTGTTCATGTGGACGCCAGGGGGCAGCAGAAGCAGCACGAATGTGTATTGTGGGTGCTGGATACAAGCTTGTGTGAGTCCCAATAAGAAAGTTGAGAACATTGACGAGAGATAAGATACTGACGAGAGACAAGGAAGTTCAAGTTACTGCGGGGCCGGACTGTGTTTGTGCACCACATACAGGCGCATGAGCTACATGCGCAAGCGCCTGCTGCTGCTCATGCTGCTGATGTGTCTGCCGTGTCTGCCTTTGAGATTGTGGAGTATCTCTGGTGTGCTCCCTTGTCTAGGAACACCGCTTGCTGAACTTCAGCTTCATCTACTGGCCGTGTAAAGCTCCTTGTTGCCATCCACTGCCAGCCGTTGCCGCTGCCAAAATGTCAGACCAAGGGTGCTACATTTACCTGACTGTTGCCGTTTGTACAAACTTGTTTCCTGGGTTTCCTGGGTTGTGTCAAGGAAGCAATTCCTCGCACATCTGTTGCTGTCATCCCTGCTGGCAACGCCGTGCAACCCGTTTGGGTCCCTACCTAGGCTGTAGCCCCCTGCCTGGCCCGCCCCCCCCGCCCGCCTAAACAGCCATCCAGCCGACCGCATCTCACCTGGTCAACAGACACAACCTTGCCGGTCTGGTTGTACCAGTAGCTCTCTGGCCTCAGGATCTTGACCTGCGAGCAGCAGATCACTGATCAGCCACTGAACTTTCCCTGCCATTGCTGCCGGGACTGCCTGCTGCCTCTGTGCTGGCACAGCAATCAAGGAATCGCTTCAGCTGAGCGGGTAGGAATTCGTCGTGATTCCACAAGCCAACAAACAAGTGGAGTTAAAACTGCGACCTGCACATTGCTCAGCTGCCTCTGTGCCTGTAGGTTGGTTGCTGCTGCTCTTCTCACCGAGGAGCCACGCTTGGGGCCAACGGCCTCCTTAGGGGCGGCCTTTGGGGCAGCAGCGGCCTCGGCCTCTGCACGCACAACCAGCCTGGCTGCGCGCTGGGGACGGGCTGCAGCATTCAACAAAAGCGGAACTATCAGTATCACTGCGCCCGCGATGCCGACCTTGTGCGTTCCCGCTTGTCCAGCATAAACATGATCCAGCTTTTCAGAACAAAACATCTCTGCGTGGTAGTACCTGCCACAGTCTGGGCTGCGCAGAAAGACTTGTTGGCGAGGGATGCCATTTTCCTGCTGCTGGCTCAGGGGCTGATGGAGAGGATGTGCAAAAGGCAGAGGGATCGGTGTGTCACAGGGGCTTCAGCGGCACTAGCATGCAGGCGAGGCAAGACCCCTGAGATCTCAGTGCGGTTTAGGGCACCGCACTGAAGAGGAGGAGCGTACGGAATCGCTGAATATCAATGCGTTCCCGCTACTCTCTTCGGTCGGTGTATTTGCAGACGGTGAGCAGCATTGCTCCACTACAACATCACCGGGTGCTCATTGCCAGCAGGTTGAGGCACGCTCATGAGCAACAGCTGTGTAACGGTTGTGACACAAATCAACGAGGCATAGCCGCTTAAAAGGCATCGTGGTGTCGATCTTGGATGTGCACTGGCAGTTGAAGCAGTGTGCCTGCTACCAGCTTAGCTGACTCAGCTGATTCAGCTACCCCTGCAGTACTGGCATGTCATGACCTGGTCAGCGCTTTACAACGGAACTTGCTGCAGACATCAGGGCAGCACTGCTTTAAAGACCCTCGGAGCAACCTTACATGCCATGGTGTGTGAAGCCAGCCATTTAATGCCAGTGACTGTGCCTGACACGTGTGAACAGGGTTTGAGCGACATCCAATGCAGATATGCAATGAGATAGTCACACGTGGCTGTACAGACAACGCATTTTCCTCTACACGTTTATCTAAAACTTTGGCGGTGAGCAAAAGGGCACAAGAAAGGGCTAAATTTGCTGCGACATTTTTTTCTGTTTTGGCGCCTCTAGTTGATGAGTAGAACCTTTCCTTGTTTGCGGGTTTTCCCTTTCATAACTGCTTATATAATTGATTTAAATTTACTTTGCAGCTGCTTTTGAGTGCACAAGTGTCATGAATTGGGTGTAGAAATGTGTAAGTGCAATGATCATGAACCATGTACCCCAGGATATGTGTCTGCTACACCCAGTGGCCTATGTTCCCTGATGACGACTAAGATACACAACTTAGTGGATGTGGAATGGCCCTTAGTATCAACGCGACCAAGTAGTAACTGCCCAGGGGGTTTCCGCAAGTTGGGGACTGCAACTCCCCTGCGAAGACACTTGTGCGATGACTTCTGCATGTCACTTTGCAGAAAAGGCAATGAGGTTTATGCAACACACAGCACGTGACGGAAACACGCCTACATGCTCATTGTGCGTGTACAGTAATAAGACAACAGTAACACGAAAACCCTACAAACAGAGCCCCAGTTGCTGTTCATCAGCTAAACACTGGCCAGGCACAGCAGGCCTACAACACTTCTGCATCAGATCACAGCAGACTTGTGTGTGGCACCGTTTATGCCGTGATGCGCAAGCATTTTGCCAGCACCAGACCGCAACGAAGTGGCCCTGTCCCGGTACCGTGCTTTATTGATCCGAATCGTAAACACTTGGAATTAGGCTCTGCATATATCCTCAATCTGTTATTACATCCGCCAGGACAGGCGGGAAGGGCACCCAGCTCAGCACTGCTACAGTGACTTCCTGCTGCTGCTGTGTGCTGCCCGACCACGGCTGCTTAGGGCGTAACAGGTGAATGCTGACATTCATTCCATCCGTTTGCCCTGTACATTCATGCGCTGCCACCTGGCTGCAGATGCCACGTATTGTCCTGGCATGACAACGGCACCTGCATGTGCAGTCATCTGCAATTTCTGCTCCAGGTGCTTGTGCGGCAGCAAAATCACTGAGTCTGTATTTGTGCCTTTGCTGTGCCGACCTGTAGGGAAGCCTGAGCAGCAGCAGCAGCAGCAGCAGCAGCAGCAGCAGCGGCGGCGGCAGTGCCAGCAGCCCAGCAGCAGTAGCAACAGACTCTGCAACCGCAGCCGGTCCTGCAAGCACAGTCTGCAGCACCTGTAACCGGTACATTAAGCACCAAGCAGGTTGCTGTTATGGCGCTGAATGCAGCGGCTGGTGCGGGCCCCAGTAGCAATGCCGCAGGCAGGCAGGCAGACCTGCCCACTGATGCGGTTGCTGTTCGCAATATCCTGAAGACAATGGGTGTTGAGCAGCACGAGCCTCGTGTTGTGAACATGCTGCTGGACTTCGTCTACAGCTACGCGTCTGGGGTGCTGTCAGATGCAGCAGCGTATGCTGAACAGGTGTGTGCTGTCTTTGGCGAGCAGCAAGTGCTGCATGTTGCTGTGCAGTGTTTGCATTGCTGGGTTGTGTCACATTGCTGCCTGCATGTGTGTGGGCGTGCACGAATTATGAGTGTGTGCATGCCTGTGTGACCACATGTGTGCTTGCCACCTGAAGTATTGGTTTTGGGGCATACTGTTTGTCGTATCTGGATGTGTGTGCTGAGGCTTCTGTCGTGTGCAGTAGCATATGCAGAGCAGCTATTAAGAACATGTTCAAGTCATGTGTACTGGTATGCGGGTGGCCTGCTGATTATATGTGCTTGGGGTGCTTCCTGCAAAACCAGCTGGTTGCGGCAGAAACTCACTTGCATGAAAATGCAGATGACAGAGCAAGCAATGTTTTACGTGCTGTGATTCCGCCTGTGTGACTTGAACACCTCACCGCCTGCGTCCGCTGCTGGCAGGTTGGCCGCCCAGCTGGAGAGGTGGAGAACGAAGATGTGGTGCTGGCTGTGCAGACGCGCGCCAAGCTGACATTGTTCCGCATCCTCCTGTGGAGGTGCTGCGCTCACTGGCTGACCAAGTCAACGACAGGCGGTTACCCGACTTTGACCACAGGTGGGCCTGGCTCAGGGTCGCACTGTGCGACTCTGGTTTGAACTGCAGGTTTTTCTGTTGAAAATATAAAGCAGCTTCTGGGACTTGCCATGCAGCCTTGTGCTGAGGTGCAGTGAGGTGCTGCGCCCATCGCCTGTTGCAAGATCGTGGTGCTTAGTGCGGCGGCCTATGCCTGTTACCTGCACACCTGGCACATGAGGAAGGGTCGCATGCGGTTGGCAACCGGTGCTGCTGTTGCTGCTTGCGTCTTCAGGGCCCGCCGTTCTGTTTACGCGTCACTGGCCGAGCGCGGCACTGCCGCTGCAGGCTTGCAGGCATGCATGTGGCCTTGCGCAGCAGCGTCGTCAGCGTGCCGGCAGCACACATCAGCGTAACCGGCCAGCCCAGCTAGCCAAAGGCTCCTTGCGTTTGCATCCATGTCCAACGCAACACGCAGGCCTGTTGTTG
>JACERP010001392.1:0-21437 GCA_014080715.1 Scenedesmus sp. NREL 46B-D3 | reverse complement strand
TTCTGTTGATGGTGTGCTTGACAGCCTGTCACTTGAGTCAAGCTGCTGCAAGCTGAATGCATACGTGTGGTGCAGATCTAGATCGTTTGTCACGGATTTGTCGTGCCGGCAGATCTCAGCGGTGCCAGTTGATCCGTCGATGCTGTGTCGGCCCACTCCAAGTGGCATGTTGCGGATGCTAGTGCCGTACTAGCAAGCAGCTGCTGATGTCTGCTGCCACCGTTGCGCTGTGGCGATCGCTGCGGCAGCAAGCTTTATGACTGAAACCTGTGCCACAGTGCAGTGCATGATGCATCAGTTGTTGGCAAGTGACTTGCCAGGGTCGTGCTCAGTTGCAGTGCAAAGGGTGGCAAGGAAGCACACGTTACCGAATTACCGAATTACCAAAGTAGGGCCACTGGCCCACCGCAAAGGAGCCAAACAAGGCTCATGGGGTCCACAAAACTCAAAAGAAGACCATCAACCGGAAGAAACCGCAACCTCAACAAGCTCAGAGAGCTCATAACTGGGAGAATAAGTAACTTCAGAAGCACTACTAGTAATGCCATCACTGGGAAGCAACAAATGTGCCAACTCTGGATCGCTACGTACCAGTAAGCAACTGTGTATGCAAGCAGCAACCTTACTCTGTCTTTGCCGCATAAAGTCTGCCAGACATTGCCCGCGCGGGTTTGCTAAGGCATTTGGGTTCTGCCAACCACCGAACTCATCAAACAGACACCAAAAACGCTCCCGGACTAGCTCATAAGCATCACACTCAGATACCACGTGGAACTCATCCTCAACCTGGCCAGCAGGCATCGGGTGCAAAGCCGCTGATGTCTAGGTAGCAAGGAGTTGCCAGCCCTCTCCCACCGACCAGTAGCCACGCGCAAGTCATGTGCACCCAGACGAAAACGCATCAGTGACGACAGGTGTACTTTGTTGAGGCCAGCAGTGTTGTGCACATAGTCTGGACACCAGCTAGACGGCTTTGTCATGTCCAGCCTCATCAAATGATGTGCATGCAAACCAGCTCTCGTATGTAGAATGCATGACAGTATCGAACCAGCAACTCTGGGATCGGTGGGTATATCATGCCACTGCTGATAACAACCAAGACTGAAAAGCCTCAAGCACACAGCGCATATCAGCTCCTCAAGGCAGTGCAGATCAACCAGTGCATCAGGTATGTCGCCCAACGTGCCCGTACGGGTATGCAACGTGCGCACAAGGGACCTAAACTGCCAGAACCACAAGGACTTTTGCCTACCCTGATCAGCGCTGCTTGGGTAGGTGCGCATACTGAGGTCTCTGTTCTCCTGCATTGCTAAAAACAACTCACACTGCAACAATTGCAGGCATTCGTTCTGCAGTAACACACAGTCCCCACTGACCGGCAGCTTCGCCCGGTCGGCTGACCGGGTTGGACAGCAGCATCAGTGCATTTCAATATATATATATATATATATATAAAATCTATATTGAAATGGGTTGCAGTTGACAACACAAACCACAATGTAGTTTTACCATGCTAAGGGCTTGGCAGGGCTAATCTGCTTAGCCCTTGGCACGGCTGGTATGCAGATACTGGGTCACCCTTGAGGTCACCCTTAGCTGAGTGCCTGGGTAGTGAGCGTGGTGCACGCGTGGCAGATCAGCAATACCGAATTACCGAATTACCAAAGTAGGGCCACTGGCCCACCCGCAAAGGAGCCAAACAAGGCTCATGGGGTCCACAAAACTCAAAAGTTGACCATCAACCGAAAGAAGCCGCAACCTCAACAAGCTCAGAGAGCTCAGAACTCAGAAAGGAGCCAAACAAGGCTCATGGGGTCCAAAATGTCTCTCCACAACCAAAGGGGGGAAAGGGAGGCAGAGCATGCACACACAAGCAGCCAACATACAGCATAGCCTAGCGGTAAATCCATGCGAAAGGACACAATATCTGGTAGCAGCATAGGTGGCACGGTGAACCACGCAACAAACCAGGATGGGGGTTGTGGCCCTCCTCTGTGGGGGCAGCATACTCCGTAAACAACAGCACAACCGAGAACAAATATGGATATCAGCATGGCTCAGGTGGCATCAAAATGCAACATTATGCGCAAATTCCAAAAGGTCCATAGGCAACCTTGTCTCAAGTGGCAAACTAGTGAAAGCTCAAAGAACTCAAAACGCTGACACACGCAGCACTACAAGCACAAAGGCAAGATGATTGCTGTGACAACGATGCTATGACATCACATAAACGTAACACTCGCCAGGGCAGCAACAAGCGTCGGCGCACTACTGCAGACAGACTATATGCCTTGATACACATACATGTGCTCAGATCAACCCCAATCCAGGCATGCTGCGTAGGTGCACCCATGCAACTGTACCTGCCCAACATAACGGCTGCACATGCAGTGTTCAGCAGTCAATCATCACAACCAGGTCTGCAATCCAAAAAGCAGCATGTGAAAGGGATGGCGTCCCCGCTACCAGCAGCGTGCATGCGGGTGCAACATAACTAAGCCATATCAAATCACCCGACAGTCTTCAAAGAAAATGTACTGTTGCACTTTTGAAGCCATTGCTTGCCTCGCCGTTGCCCTTGCTGCTGCCGCTGCTACTATTGCTCCCGCTGCTGCTGCTGCCGCTGCTAACAGTGCCGCAGGGTGACCCTGCTGCAACTTGCATCAACCAAAACGTGGTCTGATATCCGCTGAAGTCCGGCAAGGGGCTAGCAGGGCAAGCCTGCTGTCATCTCCAAAATGTCTGAGCGCAGCTTCTCTTGCCAAGCTGCTGTGGCCACAGCATGGTGGGCTGCGTCCAGCCCGCCAGCCTGTATAGCTGCACCGCCTGCATTGGGTGCTGATAATACACCTTCATCGATTGCCTACACTGTTACAACAGCTAGCTGACCAGCAGCTTTAGTTTGCCGCCGCCAACCTCGCAAGAGCATTGACTGCAACTTGCACTGTGCAAGCCTCACAGCACAAGCCTTAGCTCATCTGGTCATACGGTTTGTGAATCAACACTATTCTTGCCTCCACCCAGAATTAAGCACGACCAAACAAGACTGCCGGCACATGCAGCCTGTAGCCACAGAGACGTCATGCCGACAAGGCCTGGAACAGGCAATGCTCTGCAAGCCAATTATGCTGTGAGCCAACAGCGCTGAGCAGACATGGCATGGGTTGTATTAGAACAAGTGAGAGGACACGGCACTAGCATGCAGTACAAGTTGTTGCATTTCTCTGTGACGCTGCAGGTACTGTTGTTGAAATCACTGATCAGTGATTCCTTGCTGCCAGAATGCGTGCTGCAGTGCACGGCAGTCCATTTGGAGCAGCAGGAGAACTTGGGCGCGGCCTGTGGTCCAGCTTGAAGTGCACGGCTGGGCAATTGCAGGGGAGCCCAGGAGCCATTGATTCGGTTGATTTACATAGTCATGCATGAGGTGTCCCAGTGGCTGCCACTGCGCCACCAGGGCAGCGCTCAGCAACAACAGCCGCAGCAGTTTCTGTGAGCTGCTCAGCGGCAATGTGACATACCCCTCACTGCTCACAGCATGCTATACACACCGCAGCAGACAGTGCAGCCAGAACACCACTGCGCCCCGCCCCCCCCCCCCCCGTCACCACACAATAAACTGCAGCCTGCCCCATACATCCAGCCTGCTATCATGGAAGGCGCCTGACATCGATCATCGCAGAACGGCTGCAACCAGCAAGCTGCAACGGGAAGGTCACGAGCCTCGTCATATTCGCAGTGCCACCATCTACATACGCCATGCACACCCAAAAACCATCCAATGCGCAAGGAGCATGCACGCAAACAGAACGACAACAGCGGGCTCAGCGGCGGCTGCAGGAGTGGTGCAACGCATGCTGGACAGTCAACCGACGGCATGCAATGTGGCAAAGCCCGTGATTGCACTCTGCAGCTGGTTGGCCAGCCAGGTAGCACTCTGCACACCGCAAGCAGCACACCGCAACGATCAACACCAGCAGCAGGTGAGCCTGGGCCTCAGCAGCTTGCCCAGTGCAACCCACGCCACCCAATCCATAGCTGCACTCAGTCCCGCCACCCAACCATAGCTGTGGCACTCGCTCCACAGCAAGACCTATGGCACTCGCCCTACAGTAGAACTAGACTGCCCCTGGCTGAAAGCAGACCCCCGCCCCCCCTGGCAACTGCAGGGTGAAAGAACATCGCCATCTATATGACGGTCAACAAGTGCATGCACTCCTGCAAGTAATTTACATCCACACACAGCAGCCCTGCCTACGGCTCCTACACCGACAGTTGGAACCCACATCTGGTGATGTACTGTTCTCCATGCTCGTGCCACAAAACACAGGCATGCCTGGCTCTGCATGTGCCACCAGCACTGCACAAGATACCCTCTGAAACGCCAAAATTGCACAACAGGTAGCAGTGATCTCAAAGCAACATGCCGATAACAAGCTGGTTGTCCTCCGTATGAAGATGCCCTGCCGGCCCTGCCTAGTGCGACCAGCCTCCAATGCACTGTCTGTGTGCTGTACCAGCTATCCTGCAGCCTTTTCTGAAAGCCACTCGCCTACACTCCCCACTGTGTCGTGCTGTTGCTGCTGCAGCACAGCATCCGACCCTATCTAGACCGCTAGCATGCCACCTACTTTGCGAGTCGGCGGTTCCATCACTGCCAGTCCGGAACCATGGCCCTCCTCTCGCACGCGCTTGCGGCACGGCCGCTGCTGCTCCGGCCCGCCGCTGCTGCCAGCTGCTGCCCCGTAGGCACGTGCGCTCGGCCCTGTCTCGCTGTCGGGGCTTATGGGCGAGGGCCCCATGCGGGGGCCTGCGGTTGCAGCCTCGCTCGCCGACCCATGCGACACCCCGCCGGCACATTGCGCCTGCTTCAAACCTGCTGCCCCTGCTGCCGCTGGTCCCTGGCCACAGCCGCGAAACGAGCTGCCAGGCGTGCCGCACCCATCTGCTGATAACCCTGCTGCTCCCCGCCCGTGCTGCTGCTGCTGCTGCTGCTGCTGCTGACCCTGCTGCTGCCTACCGCTGCTGGCGCCGTCCATTGTCGGCTTGCTGCCGCCTGTTCCTGCCGAATCTGCAGCGCCGCTTTCGCCCACCATCTTCGGCAGCGCCTTCTGAATGGCTGAGAGCACAGACCAGCGGAGTGCAGCAAACACCAGCAGAGTCCGGGCAGTGGTCAGCGGCGAGGGCATGGGACACACAGGGCCGATTTCAGTGCGTGTGCTGGTTGCGTGCCTGTGCGGGTTGCGCGCCTGTGCCATCCTGTGCAGCAACTGTGCACACCACAAGTGCCTGACCTCATGCAGCCAACCGAGCATCAACAGGGCCAGCCACAGCGCCGAACTAGCAGACACTCCTGGCAGCCAGCCTCAGCAGCAGCTGCCCCACACCGCAGTATCTCGCGCTGCCCTGGCTGCCCACAGCAACAGTAACAGCAAGCCTCTCCTTGAGAATCAGGGCGCATCACAGACAGAGCCACAGCGCAGGGAGCCCCAAGCACAGCGATGCGCCCGCACCTGCCAGGCGCTCCTGGCTGACCACCGGCACGTATCCTGTGCCGGTCACGCTGCTGAGGTCCAGCGGCACGCCGTGCGCGCGGCAGGCCTTGCTGATACAGCCCAGCGCTATCTCGCGCGCGCTGTACAGCAGGCACACCACGCTCCGCGAGGCAGTGATGCTGCAGCGACACGAGGTCCCAGCAGCAGTGGGACCGCAGAGGAAAACGCAGCAGCTCTCAGCCAGAGGTACATGCCGCTGCTGCACAGGCAGCAATGCTGCAGGAAAGACTTGCTGCTGGAGGGCCACAGCACCTGCTCACACCTGCTACTGCCAAGCTGGCGCCCCCCTCTACATGAGGTGCGGCAGCAGAGGGGGCAGTGCATGCCAGCACAGCGTGGCATCTGCCACATGCGAGGACGTGCTGCGCTGATGCCGTGGACGAGTGCGAAGGCAGGAGCGCCGCGCAGGCGTCAGCCCCAGCCGCCCTCCCTGCTGGGCCGCGCCTCACCTGTTGTAGGCAAACTGCATCGCCAGGCTGCGCATCGCCTGCGGCGCACCCCGCAGCCCCAGCTCGGCGACCTGGTACACCACGAGGCTGCTGGCCACGTCAGCATTGAAGTCGAAGTTGAGGGCAAAGATGAGGTCCATCTCAGCGTCACGCACCATGGCGGACAGCCCGTCCAGGAAAGCTTGGTTGCCGGGCGACTGCAGCAGACGGCGGGGCGCACGCGCAGCTGAGCCACAGCTGGCCCACGCAGCATGGCGCACTCCAACACACTGCTGAACAGCACAGCACTGCATGCCAATGAAGTTGAACTATGCAGGAAACCACCAGGAGAGGGCTTGCGGGCTTCCTTCACTGTGGACACAGCTGCACCGTGACATTCCACCACCGCACCTTTGGCTGCAAAACAAATTAACGTCAATGCGTACAGCTGTTACTTAGCTGCCCCCACATCCAGTGCTCTCTCTCTCTCTCGCCCCCCTCCTCTCTCCGGCTGCTGAGGAGCAAAGACAATGATGCGCCCAGCAGCAGCAGCAGCAGCCGCCGGCGCGGTGCTCACCCCGTTTGCTTTGTAGTACTCCGGCTCAGGCTCGCGGTTCTGGTGCGCCCGCAGTGCCCGGTAGCATGCGTGCGCCACACTCTCAAGGCGGTGGTAAGAGCTGTCAATCTTTGTGGCCAGGAACACACACGCGGAGGCCATGGCCTGTGCAGGTACAGCGATGCCAGGGGCCAGTGCAGACAGCAACCCTTGCCAACCTGCTTCGTGCTGTGCTGCATTGCGTGGCGCTGTGTTGCCGGCAGCTGCCAGTTCTGCCACCAACACAGCATCACTGCCGGAACATTGCTTGCAGGATGTTGCCATATGTACACTTCCTTGCTGGCGCCAGCTGCACTGAGAGCTGCCAATGCTGTCAGCGCCTTTGCACTGCTGCACGTGGCAGGCGCTGCCGTGCAGTTTGCTACGCTTGGGTGCTCACCCATTTCTTCATGAGTGCCCATTCTGTTGAGGAGCACCGAGAATAGAAACGCTGCAGCAGCACAACTGACTTGTGGAGGGTCACATCGTGCCTGCAGTGCAGCAGCAATGGCAGACCAGCAGTAGCCAGCAGTAAGTGAGCACAGGCGGCACACCCAACTCTGAACACCGGCGCGAGGCTACCAGGTACTCACAGCTTCAGGGATTCACAGCACTTCGTCATCAACTCCACGCATTCGCTGCGGTAGTTGAGCTCCTGCTTCCAGGTCCTGCCATGCTTCCTGCTTGGGCACTTGTCCTTAAGTTCTTGAACGCTGTTGAATATTCCATATCTTGGAAAGGACATGAAACAGGAAGCTGCTGCTGAACAGAGCTTCGCCTCGGCGCTACTGACAAGCGAGCGCTTGAAGCTGGGGCCAGCTGATGCCCAGCCGCACACACTGGCAATTAGGTGCTGAAAGAGTGCGTGAGAGACTTTTGTTGCAGTAGTACCAAGCGCCCGCTGAGAACGATGAAGCCGGGTGCTCAAGACAGCAAGCCAATCAGCTCAGTCGCAGTAGATGCAGAGTAAAACAACACCGCAGGTACCACGAGAAGAACTTACAGCTGAGTGGACACAGCAGAGTATGCAACGCAGGGTAAATTGTGGCAGATGCAAGCGCTAATAGTCGAGGTTGAGCCAGTGAACCACTGTCCTTATGACACTGTCTGAACATGACCTTGGAATGGTGCAGATCTTCACAATTTTTGGGTCCATGATGCTGATGTAGTAAGTCACCTTTGGTCGAGGCGCATACTACCAACACGTACTGCTGACCCATCTGCTGCTGCTCAAGTCCTGCTGAGCTGTGCCTAACTTGCATCCCTGCTACAACATCAGAGAAGAAGCCACTCAGCACCTTGACCAGTTAAACCTTACACAGTTGCCTGTAACCCCTACCTCTGGTGCAAGACAGGGGTGAGATGGCAGTTGATTAGGCCAACAGCAAGTTGTCTTGCAAAGCAGGAAATGGAGCTCAGCATAGCACTAGAGAAGCCTTGCTACTTCCCAGGGGAGGTGCTGAAGTGCCTCATTAAGGTTTGTCTCTTTGCATTTCCTGCATGCTGCGCATGCTTGCTGCTATGGCATGGCATGCATTGCAAAAACTGCAGCTGCACATATGCACTGGAAATATGCTTACCTGGCTGCGCGGGCAACATGTTGCCAGGCTTGCTGCGAGCCATCATTCAGACTCCAGCAAACCACCTGCTCCGTCCAAATGCTGGCAGCACATAGCTTTGCTGCTTATGCCAAAGCAGCAGCGCTGGGCCTCATGCGGCAGGCCAAGCTGCGGCAGCGAGCAGCAAGCGGCCCGACGCTGCACAACGTGCAGCAGAAGTACCACAGACAGATGTTGTGCAGCACAACATTGAAGTGCTTGTAGAAGTAGTCAAGCAGCAGCATACACATTGGATCAGCTGTGCTGCACCCCACTGACGTTTGCTCCCTGCAGCTGTTGTGTATGGCATGCACTTGCCCCATCTGCGATTGCAACTGTTCCAACGCTTACTCAGGTCCGCCGTTCTGGAGATGCAGCAGCAGCAGCAGTGGCAGCGGCAGCAGGCGAAGGCAACGAGGAGGCATTGCAGCTGCTGTTTGAGTGCTCAGGCAGTGAGCGGGTTGACCCCAGCTGGGTCGGGCACCTGTACAAGCCAGAGGTGACAGCCATCAAGGACCACAAGGTGATCAAGTGTGTAAGAATACCAAACTATTGCATTCATGACAGTCAAGCATGATGTTTCAATCACCACTGGTCATGTATCGGTAAGGCGCATCTGTGCTCAGCCAGTCGGTGTAGTGGTGGTTGAGCGCCCTGGGTACTACCAGCATGCAATGAAGGTCACTTGCTGATACCCAACCAGCTGCTGCTGCTGCTGCTGCTGCTGCTGCTGCCTGTAAACCATATCGTGGGTAACAGCGGCTGGTGCGCAGCGTCTTCTCCACTGGCCAGGTGCCGCTGCTGCAGCAGGGGGACAGCCTGGCGCTGGCAGGGCCCAGGGAGTTTGTGGTCAGGTGGGCACAGCAGCAGCAGCAGCAGCAGCAGCAGCAGCAGCAGCAGCAGCAGCAGCAGCAGCAGCAGCAGCAGCAGCGTCGTCTGTGGCGGCAGCAGCACCGTCAGTGGCAGCAGGAAGCAAGGGAACCACAGGGGTGTTGACACTCACGAGCCGATATCAGGGTCAGATGTTGGCTCAGCGTCAGCACAGCAGCAGTAGCCCCGACTGCCAGCAGCATCTGGCCGTGCTTCAGAGAGCAGCAGCGTCATTGCGGCAGCTGCACGGTCATGTGCACAGTGGGTGGCAGCAGCACACCAAGCACGATGTTCCACCAGCATCACCTGCTGCCAGCACAGCTGCGCGCTGCCGACGCTGCTGCTGCTGCTGCTGCTGCTGCTGCAGGTGCCGCCTGCCGACCAAGCTGCCGCCCTCCTACAGGGGCAATGCGGTGCGCTTCGTGTACCAGGTGGTGGCGCAGGCGCGCCTGCCCCGCAGCGGTGGGTGCACACGCGCACACACACACGAACGCGTCATGCTGTGCATCCGCAGCTGTTGTGCTACTCAGCAGGGGGCAAATGTGCAGGCACAGCAGCGCATGAAGCAGGTGGTATGACTGCGGTGCATGACGCATGCCCAGCCGCACCACCATGCTGTGCACTTGGCTGTTGGAGGTGCGGCGGGGTTGCGGCCTGCGCCCTGCCCAGCCTGCATCACGACGCTGCGGCGCGCTGCTCGGCCATATGCTCACACAGCTGCGCATTGCGGGCTGTGCAGCCAGCAGGTGCCAGTGCTCGGCTGGTGGGGTACGATGTGTACTCTACTGGTTCATTGTGGGTTGATGCATCAGTGAGTTGAGCAGATCAGCGGCTGTTGGCTGGCGCTGTACGGCTCAACGCCTAGCCAAGCAAGGCATGCCAAGCCTAGACCACATCATCGCTCTTGCGACGCCTGCTTGCCAAGGTTCAAGTTTTTACACAGCCGAGCCGTGTGTGCTGCTGTTGCTGCTGCCGCTGTTTGCAGGCACACCCCTTGCCACGTCTCAGCAGCAGCAGCAGCAGCAGCAGGTCGTGTCATGCCAGGCGCAGTCCAGCTTTGTGGTGTGGCCGATGGCGGAGCGAGGCAGCGGCCTGGAGCGCCGCTCCAGCCTGCCGCTGCCACAGCAGCAGCAGCAGCAGCAGCAGCAGCAGCAGCAGCAGTCAGGGCAGCCTAGCACAGCAGCAGCAGCAGCAGCAGGTGCTGCTGGCGTCCAGAGCGCAGCAGGGACAGCAGCAATTGCAGCAGCAGCAGCAGGCGCCGCTGACAGCAGCTTGCAGGACACCGACATGCTGGACTACAAGCTGGGCATGCAGGTGTCAAAGCTACGCTGGGAGGTACGAGCAGCAGCAGCAGCAGCGTCTGTCTGCTTGGCCTTTGCTATAGGTATCTGGTTGCCACCCGGCACTGCCCGAGGCTCTGTTCTGTGGTTTGAGCAAGAAGCAGCAACTGGTAGCCACCAGATTTGCCGGCAGCAACAGCAGCAGCACTGGCAGTTCTGGACCGAAGTATCCTGATTCCACTCAAGATGGGTCGTCCTCTTTGTGACGCGTGGTAGCCGCGCCTTCCCATCGTGACAGCCACTTGCACGACTTGCGCGCCTTCATATGCAGTTGAGGAGCAGGCAGGCGTGTCTGCTGTATGGAGGGTGGACCACTCATTGGTGAAGGACGCCAGCGGGCGACGCGCCTTGAACCTTTCAGCTGCAGTCACCGTGTGAAGACACGCAATCACCTGACAATCAACGCGCATTCAACTTGTCGTGCCGGCCGCAGGAGGTGCTGCTGCACGCGGACGGCACGCGCACGCTGCTGAGCCACGGCCCCTCCTGCCAGCTCTACCCGGGCCTGCGCTCGCGCAGCAGCCCCGCCAGCCAGCTCATGGCCGCGCAGCTCTGCCACCTCGACTCCCTGCTGCTGGACGACCCGCAGGCTGCCGCGGCCGCCGCCGCAGCTGCCGCTGGTGCGGCAGGGGAGGGCGGCGAGGGGGAGCCGGACGGCGGGGCGTTGGCGCGCCACCTGGCGCCAGGTCAGCGCGCCAGCGGCGCTGTGCGCACGTTCAACCTCAGGTGCTGCCTGGGTCGCTGGCAATCACATGTCTGTCTACAATCGCCAGCTGACAACCATGTGTTTGTCCACAGTCCACGTGTTTGTCTGTCGCCGTCACTTGCAAAACACGTTACTCTCGTCAGGCTACGCTCTGTGTGCTGCCTGAATCGCTGGCAATCACGTGCTTGTCTACAGCTGCTGTTGAAGCTGCGTGTGTGTCGTGATGTGGTGACTTCATGTGGTTTGCGATCTCCAACCTCAGGTGTGCCAACAGGGTGCGCAGGCGTGTGTCACTGCTGTTGCTGGAGCTGCGTGTTGCTCACCATGTGTCTGAGGGATGTCTGTGCTGGACGCTGCTGGCTGCCGCTGTGGCGCGCGGGGACGTCCTGCTGCTGCCAACCTCTCCAGCTGCGTTGAAGGTGCAGCTTTCAGAGCAGTACATCGACTGAGTTGTGCTTGATCCTGTTGCAGAAGCCGTGTGACTGTGGTGTGGTTTGTTGGAAAGGCTGCCGCTGTGTTGCAGGGCTAGTGACTGCTGCTGCTGCCGCTGCTGCCGCTGCTGCCTTGCGCAGCCGGTGACATCATGCTGGTGCTTTGCTGTACACCGTTTCCTTGGTAGAACAAACATATCTAAGAGGCCTGCTCCTGCTGCTGCTGCTGCTGCTGCTGCTGCTGCTGCTCCTGCTGCTGGTGCTGCTGCCTTGCAGGGCTGGTGACTTCCCCCTGCTGCGGCTGATGCTGCAGCCGCCGGCGGATGGCCTGCAGCCTGGCGGCACCTTTGGCCTGCTGCTGGACTTCAGGGCAGCACACGGCTCGCCACCTGGCAGCAGCCAGCAGCCAGTGTGCCTGCAGGTGAGGGTTTGGGGATGCACAGTTCAGACTCTGCTGGCGGCACTGTGCTCCTTCTTCCAGCTTGAAGTGCTGGACCCTGCGCAAGCTGCTAGCTGCGGCTGACGAGCTGTACTTGGGTGCTGGTTTAAGCACGGCGACTTTCAGTGTTGTTGATGGTTGTTGAGGGCTGATGCTAGCACTCAGCATTCTTCCTGCTCAGTTGCTCAGCCAGCACTGTGAGGGAGTACCCCTTGTCAATCAGCAAGCATGCTGAGCAGTCAACTCTTCTCCTACCACCGGGCTGGCGGTCCTGCAAGGCAGCACCGAACTGTACTGCTGCGCAGTCCAGCTGTAGTGCTGTACAATTCACCTGTACTGCTGCAAACTCCAACTGTACTGCTTTATACTTCACCTGTACTGCTGCGCACTCCAACTGTACTGCTGTACACCTCAATGCAGGTGGTGGCCCTGTTGGAGTCGGAGGAGGTGGTGCTGGCGCCCCACACCCACGGCCGCACCACCGACAGCGCCGCCATGCGCAAGCTCTACGCAGAGCAGCATGAGGTGACAGCGCACCTGCTGAGCAGCCAGTTTGTGTTCTCCATACCCCTCACAGCGCCGCCGAGCTTCAAAACCCCGATGGTCAGCCACCGCTGGGTTTTAAGGTTTGAACTGACGCTGGGTAAACCCAAGCCGCACAGGCCTGGGGAGCTGCTGACGGAGCAGCTGCTGTGGAGCTTGCCGCTGGTTGTGTTCCCGCCGCCACTGTGAGGCGCAGCAGGCACCTCCAGTGCCACTCCAGTGGTACAGATAAGCGGTACGCACAGGCTTGTTTGCAGTAGCATACGCTGACAGAGGTGCGAGGCGGCATGTAGAGGCGCGGCGACGACAGTCTTGCTCTGGGGTTGATGTTGTGCGTTGCTGCTGTGTCCCGCTGCGCGGTTCTTGAGGCGTGGGGCCGTGCCCCGCGCCGTGGTGTGTTTGTGCTGTGGTATGCGCCTGTTGCGACCTGGGAGGGCAACTGCAGCTACCACTTGGTGCGGTGGGATGCGGTGCGCTTGACAACACCATGCATGGTGTGCACGTGTGTGGACTTGTACACAGCGCTTGCACACCATTCCGTCACGGGTGTTTTCAGTGCTGAGCCACCAGTACTGAGCTACTAGTGTGATAGCACACCTGATCAATCTGCATTCTGCGCGCTGAAGCCAGTACTGGCACTAGTGCAGTGGTGGTGCCTTGCACTTCCCGACTTGGTGCATTCACTCAGCTTAAGGTGTGCTGTGCGTATGGTGTTGTGTGCATGGTGGCAGCTGGTGTGTCAACCCAATGCGTGCAAACGTAATTTTATGTCGATGACCAGCGTGGCCGAACCATGTGTGGTGTTTGTGCATGCCCCGCATGTGGTGGGGAGTGCCAGGCTGAGGTGACAAGCAGTGAACCAAAGTTCCTGAACCAAAGTTTAATATTTGCTGAAAGCACTAACGAACTGCTGTGCACTGCACATGTCATGCATGTATGTGAGAGGACACGGCACTAGCATGCAGCAAATTCAGTGTACTGCCAGTGTACTGCCAGTGACTGGCAGCCCACCCACCCCTCCGCATGAAAGCCAATGTGGCATGCATGAACCTTTCGTACATGTTGCGGCTGTTATACATGTCGGCTGCTATATCATAGCTTTACATTATCTCATAGCTGTTGGCTGCAGTCCATGCGGCATCAAACATGCAACTGGCCATGGCCAGTGTGGGCTCCGGAGCTGGGGATCCCAGCGTGAATACTTCATTGTTGGTTTGGTAATCTTTTCGCTCACTTTGCGACCCTAGAACTTCTCTAGAGGTCTTAGATCGGCCATCAACAGCTGTTGCGTTGTCATGCTGTACGTCTGATGATGTCTGTTTTGAGCTGAGCCCTGCAATCTATGTAACACTGCCACATACGAACCTACCCAGCAGCTTGTTGACCTCGATTCGGTTTCCCTCGATGCAGGATGTGTTGCCTCCAACTAATCACTAGTTCATGCTCAATAGCAGCGAAGTAGCGATGTACAACTTCGCCGAAAGTTTCCATGCCTGTGAAGCTGGTTGAGCAAGCCAACGAGCGTATGCACGATTACACCCTTCATGTAGAATCAACGAATAATGAGTACCTAAGGGCCACCACTGCAGCAGTGTGTCTGCTGGCTGCAGTAGCTTGGGTATGAACCAGCAGCTACAGCACCAGCTGCGGCATCACCATCAGCAATTGCAGCACCAGCACAGAGCTAGCCGTCGACATTTACAACCACTAAAGCACACGGATACGCCCGCTGCAGGCACTGCATCCATCAGGTGCTGCTGCCCTAAAGCTTCAGGTGCGGTGCTGCTGCCAGTGTGGAGCATGTTGGCAGTTGCTGCTGCCGCAGCGTCAGAACAGCAGCATGTTGAACGCAGTGTAACCCCCTTTGCAGGTTACAGCGCTGTTCATCGCGCTAGCAACAGCCGTAGGTATGTTCATCTGGGCCTTTCAGATTACTTCAGGTACGGGGCTGTGCTGCGATCACTCTGAGTTGATGATCTGGCTCCCTGACGAGGGGGCTGAGTGCCACAAGCAAACAGGCTTGCGGAGCAAATGTGAGCACACCATTTCAACCTTCAAGCTGGCTGCGGCCTGCCTCAGCTGAACCATTCGGAAGCAGTCGGCGTTGTGTGCATGAAATGCACCACGCTTCAAGTGCTGCATGCTTCAATCCAGCTGCTCAGACGTCACTGCGCAGTTGGCAACTTCTGCTGCTGCTGGTGCTTCTGCTGCTGCTGCTGCTGCTGCAGAGTCTGTCATCGTGCTCAAGGGTGTTGGCGTGCTGCTGGTGTCTCGGCAGCGCTGGGGTGGCGGCACCAGCAGCAGGTTCCTTGACGGGCAAAACATCCACTCAGTGTTCGTTCATGAGGTAACCAAGCAGCAGCGGCTGCAGCAGCAGCAGGGGCAGCAGCTTCCAGTGGCGGGCCACGACACATCAACACGCTGCTTGAGTTTCTATGCTGGTGTTCATGCAGCCACCACACTCGCAGCAGCACCTTCTCCAAAGTGCAGAGCGGCATATAAGGCCTGGTAGCAGGGTACAATGCAGGCAGTTGCACGTGTCTTTGGGCAGGCCTGGCATGCAGCTGTCCATAGCATTCAAACCTTGGCCTCAGCCGCAGCCTGACTTTGGTTATTCCTCCCAGGCCAGGCCCTTTGAGCCAGCTGCAGCCTGGCCCTGGCATTAGCTACAGCCTGCCTGCAAACCATTTCACCGCTGCTGCCTGTGCTGCTGCTGCTGCTGCTGCTGCTGCTGCTGCTGCTGCTGCTGCTGCTGCTGCTGCTGCTGCTGCTGCTGCTGCTGCGTTTGTTGCTGCGTTTGTTGCTGCGTTGTGGTGCTGATGCTGATGCAGACGCTGACCACCACCAACATCCACACACACCTTGCGTTCATGCTGTACAGCAGTGACAGCCTGGAACTGGTGTTTCCTGTGAGTGAAAGCGGCACAACCAGCAACAGCAGCAGCAGCATGGTTGGTTGCACAGCAGCAACAGCAGCAGCAGCAGCAAGCATGCTCATGCTGCCCAGTAATAGCCTTGCATTATGAAGACGTACCTATTCATGTCATGCTGCTCCTGTGCTTGCTGCTGCTGCTGCTGTTGCTGCTGCTCCTGCAGCATCTGTTGCCAGGCCAAGCACTGCTGGTGCCGATCTATAAGCAGCTGCACCAAATGGTGAGAGTGCGCCACTGGCAGCGCTGGCAGGCTGCGTGGACTGAGTCTTGTGGTCAGCTATGTTCTACTTGACCAGTGAACTGCACTCAACATGGCACTTGCCCAACGTGTGCCTTGTCCCTCACCACCTGGCTGTGGCATGCGTTCCAAATTTGGTCTTTGAAGGCAATGCAACATCAGCTGTGCAATCTCCTGGAGCCCAGGAGCCTGTTTGAAACTCGTTCTTTTACATCAGCGCTTTGGAGGGTTGCAGAGTGCGTGTGGCGGCACGTCAAGCTGCCAGCCTGCGGCCTTCAAGCGCTCTCTTGTCAAGGCTACGTTGCATAACCAAAAGTTCTCTTGGTGCTGCTCTGTGCCGATTCCACTGTCATGCTGCAGCATAAGATAGGGAGCATGGCGCAGATTCAGCACTGATGCATGCCTGAGGTGCTGACACAACCGAAACACCACTGGCAGGCAGCAAGATTGCTGTGACTGTGAGCAGTGTGCCAGTGCGCTAGAGCCGAAGGCAACTGGCCGACTCCCCGCTAAGAAATTGAAGATTGATGGATTAGGTGGTTGCCCAATCAGCCTGTCATTAGCTCAAAAACGGGCGATGTTCCCGTCTTGTAACATCCAAACTGTGACTGCAACCCCGGGCCCTAATGTCCCCTTACCAAATGTTGGCATTGAGTGTGCCACCCACTCCATAATGTGCTCTTAAGTTCGAGGGCCCTGTAAAACCTGCCTCCTCTGAGATGGCATCTGTCGCAGTGTGGTTTTGCACCCCGTGTAACTGTCATGTCATTCCAGGCTGGCACCACATGCGCAGAGGTGCACCTGCTGCACACTTTTTTTATGGCTGTTTAAGCGAGCTTGGAGTTTGCATCAAGACATGGCGTTGTGATTTGCCTCAAGGGTGCTTCTATAGCTTGATCTGCCCAAGCAGCAGCAGCAGCAACAGCATCAGGCAGCAGTACAGCACTGATAGCAGCAATGGTGTATGTGCCGATCCTCAAAATTGACTTACCCGAGCCAAGCATACAGGAGCTGCTGCCAGGGCTCGTGCACGCGCTGATCAACAGCTGCACAAGGGTCTTCGATGCTGTGCACGACTACTTGCGGCCGCTGACCCCAGACGAGGAATTAACGCTGTACACAGCCACGATAGCACATTTACCAAAGGAGTTCAGGAAGGCTCGCAAGCGGGTGGTGGAGCGAAACATAGCAGACGAGGACAAAATGTCAGAAGAGCTGGAGGACGCAGCTTTCGCCTATTACAGGTGGGGCGCGGTGCATCGGCTACATTCGGGTAGATGTGTTGCCAGACATTTGTCTGAACTGCTTTGCTTCGTCGGCTGCTGCTTACAGGAGAAGGATGCGGGAGCATGTTGCAGGCTACTCAGATGAAGAATCAGAGGACGTCACATTCAGGCGCCTTATGACCCCCTTCAGCACCAGCAGAGACCTGCTGGGCGAACGGCAGCCCCAACTGCAGGATGCAGCCGAAGCAGCAGCAGGCCAGTCAAGCCTGCAGGCAGCAGCAGCAGCAGACGTAGTCCTACCAGGCCGCGCACGGCGCGTGACGGTCACTACAGTAGCTGGCGGTGCTGGTATAGCATTAGGCGCTGGTGTGCTGAAGCTAGCACACTTGCTCAACAAGCTGCGGCGAAAGAGGAAGCCAAAAGGCAGGCGGGGTGGGCAGCAGGCAGCAGCAGGCAGCAGGCGACAGTCTGGGGATGGTGGTGGAGGCCGCAGGAAAGGCTCGTCCAGTGGAGCTGGTGGCCGCACCACACCACGGACTACTCCCAGGCAGCGGTAGCGGCGGCAGCAGCAGCAGCAGTGGCGGCGGTAGCAGTTGCAGCAGCAGTGCAAGTAGATATGAGTCTCCCTGCTGTTTTCACTGGGTGGAGTTTCTGGGTTTGTTGCAGCAGCCTGCCAACATTTGTTGTCGGCAGGTGGGCCGCACCCTGACGTTCCCCCGCCTGCTCACAGCAGCGTGTCGACGGCCGCGTGTGAGTGGACTGATCTGCAACCGGGCATATACCCAGCTGGCCAGCTTGCTTACAGGCGGGTGCTGGGGTGGGCGCATGTTCAGCCACAGAGTCTTCGTATGCAGCGCTGCTGTGTGTCCACAGCAGCAGTAGCGCTAGGTGCTGTAACAGCAGCACAGGTGCTGTGTTGTGTGGCAGCATTGGTACGATGGTGCCAAGCACGCTAGCAAGTGACAGACGGTTGTGAGGCCTTACTTTGCCAGCCACATTACATTACCTGCCTATGCGCTTCCTTGCTGTGCTTCCCTGTCAGGTTACCGTGCTCCCACGGTTGTTCACAATGTTTTGCCGCGTATAAAGCTTGGGTGTGCAGTGGTGCTTGCACGTGGCAGCCATGCTTGCGAGGATTAGGCAGCAAGCGCCACGCCATTATGGGGTGTCACTGTCACAGTCTAGCATGGGTCCCGATGACTCTGTTGTCCTTTCATGATACGGTGCTGCTACTTGTTGGCACTGTTGTGCATGTCAGTGCCGCTGTTGCCATGACATCTGCAGCATCACTAAGGCCAGTGTAAAACTGTGGCTTGTACAAAGACTAGAATAACAGCAGGCATGTGTGTCTGTTTGTTCCCCTGCTGCTGCTAACAGACACAGTGGTGACGTATTTGGCAGGGTGCAAGGCTGTAGCACATTTGGCAGGAAGAGTCCTGTGTTGTCCATCATGGTGATTGTGGCGATGATTGTGGCGTGATGGTGTCACAGTTGTAACAAGTACATGCTGTGATCACGAGGGTCGCCTGTTGGGGGCCGCCTCGTGCATGTTAATGGGGAGGGATGCAGTGCTCCAGAACTAGTGCCACTACCAGTGGTACATTGTTGGTTAAATGGTGCACAATGCTCCACGCTGCCCTGCCCTGCGTTGGCTGGCTGCAGTCACATGAACAATTGGAGACGCCCCTGATGGCTGCAGTTGGTTACAGTCAATCGCAATCAGTTGGCTTTTCCAGCAAAATCTTTAAAGAAATTTGTCTGGTGTCACAGTGTGGATGGGTGGGTAGCAGGGATCACAGAGTGGATCGGTCTTGCTCTGCAACAATCAATAAATGCCATCTGTACTCAGCCCCTGCTGCGGGGTATCACACATATGCTAGATGCCCTTAAGCAGCAAGCAGATTGAGTTCACCACACAGCCCACACTTGCTGCTGTCTGTCCAGCATATACCTGGCAGTTGCTCGGCATCCCTAGCTGATCACTGTGCAGGGCTGGCCATGAGCTGGCGTGACAACTGCAAGCACACACTACATTGTGTGCTGCGTCATGTGTGTGCCAGTTCACACGGCATGCACCTAGCACACCCGGCATGGGCCATGCAGCGCATGCTGCACGCCTATAGAGGTATCAAGAGCACTGAGCTGCCGCAACGCGCAGCAGCAGGTGCTGCGGCACGTTGCAAAATACCCAGCACGACCATACATGCAACCAGCAGGATGTGCAGGAACACTTGTGCCGCTGCGGCGCACACACAACGCTGACTGGTGCATGCTTCAGGTGCAGCATGGTGAAGTAGCGCAAATTGCACTTCAGCTGCAGTACTATGATATGCCAACCCAGCTTGTCACCTGCTGCAACAGCAGATGGGGCTGAGCCAACAGCAACCGGGCACATTTAAATTAATCTGCTGTCAATCAGCTCTGCTGCTGCAGGCATAGCGGGTGCAAGCACCCTCACACAATGAACACATTGCAAGTCGCAACCCACAGCGACAGTGCCGAAACTGATGCAGTGAACGGACACAGCACTGCATGCGATGTGTGCAGGGCGTAACATATGCTCCAGCAACCATACTAGTTCACGTGCCCGCTCTGCTTCTTCTTGCTTTGCTGAATCACCTGTGCAAAGCTGGTAGCTACTGGCTGGTACCCCTTTTGCGCGCCACGCTTGCGCACAAGCAGGTACGGGATGGCCAGCACAATCGCCAGCCCCACCATCACCAACATGATTACAAAGCTGAAGTTCACAGTTGGGTTGGGCTCCGGCCCGCCTGCCATACTTGTCAAACACAAGCTTGTACTTGGCCTCAATTTCTTCATCGGTGAGGATCGGGCCCTGCTTTTGTACTGCTGTGTTGACCGCTGGCGGCTTGTAACCTTCCCGTCTGCGCACTTGAGCGTCGCCGTCACGGGCATGTACTGGTCATCGGACAGGTTGGCGCCTTTCTTGGTCAAGTCAGCACCCAGGTGCCAATTTTTGGCAAACAGCGGAACCGAGTTGGTGCTCCCAGCTCACCGCCGTACAGCAGGATGTCGTGCTCGTTCGCGCTGCGCGCCCTTGGAGACGTCCAGTCCCCAAACTCCTTGCTGTAGAACAGCACGCGGTCCTCGCCTGCTGCGCCTCTTCTGGCGCTTGTACGCCGGCCGGCCATCATGGCAGGCGAACAGCTTGTACACGCCATCAAGGCCGCCGGTCAGCAGGTCGGCCTGCTTGTCGACACCCTCTATTTTGATTGTCGCAGGGTTGCTGCCAGCGACAAACAAACAATCGCGGACAACAGCAACAGCACAGGGCAGAGCAGGAGAGTCCGTTGGGGCTGCTTGCGGGGTAAGTGACGTGTGGAGCTGCTGGCTGTGTGATGCACCAAGCACCAAACAAGGTGTGTGATGCTCAACATACAGATCACCACACCATGTGGTGTGGCTGCGATGTGCATGCAAACCACAACGCTGGCAGAAGCTGGCCTCCAGTGGGGGCAGAGTGCCTGCACTCGCACGACACCATGCCAGTGCCTGACACCACAGCTCCTGCTGCTGTGTCTCCTGCTGCTGTGTCTCTTTTTGAAAAGACCAATTTGTATCAACATGTATCCGGCCATTGCCTAGGTGCACGTACCTGCTTGCATGCCTGCTGCTGCTGACTCGGAGCTGTACTGGTGTCCCAATCGCTGTCCTGCAGGCTACTCCCTGCACAGTTACGCTTGCAATCCCTCCTGGTTATGCTTACAACCCCTGAAAGTGTTGTTGCTGACCTGTGCTACTACTCTCACCTGTGCTGTTTACCAGTTTGACCTTGCCGTCCTTGTCGACTGTGCAGTCCTTCACTTTGTCAACGTCATCGTAGTAGTCATAGTACTCCTCATAGTAGTCATCATAACCCCAAAGGTCATCGCCTGAATAGTAACCATACTCCTGCAAACAGAGGTGCGTGCGTGATGCAGGCATGCAGCAGGCAGGGTCGGGCATCGCAGGTCCAAGTGAGTTCCTTGTTGCTATAACTATACGGCACGAATGGCCATAACATGCCTGGCTGCGAAAGACGCAGCTGCTGAAAACGTGCACGAGCACTGCTAGCAGTTGCTGGTAGCGGGTCAGCACTGGCATTTGCTTGCAGGAAGACTGTCGATGGCTGAAAAAGTAGCACAGGACAGCAACACACGCAGAAGCAAGCACAGCCATGCTGTTCTGCACAGCTGCAACCCATGCTACTTCTGGCACACGTGTGACCACCACCACACTCCTGCGTGCGACATGCTGCTGTAAGCTGCTGCTATAACCATCAGCTTGCAGTTTGACGCCGTGTGTCCGCTGCATCTTCGCTGACTGAGCTACCTGCTGCCCACACCATGTGTACAATCATCACAGTTTGTACGCACTGAGGGTCCATTGCCACACATCATCACGCATTGCTCCCTTGAAAACAGTGCTGCTTGCTTACAGGAACAGCTGCTGTAGCTATTTGCTCCAACACATGCTGCTCCAGCTGCTGTAACAGGCTAGGTCAGCAGTGCGTTGCGCCAGCAGCTGCTGCACAT
>JACERP010001391.1:0-21448 GCA_014080715.1 Scenedesmus sp. NREL 46B-D3 | reverse complement strand
TGCATTTCAAACCCTGAGGGCAATGGCTTTGTAACGTGCCACATTTGCGCAATTTTCTGAAATCTTGCAGGAGTGCAATGCCAGCACAAGCAGCAGCACCCAGCAAGCAGAAGAGTCTGCACAGAAGCAACAGCTTGAGAGTCCAGCAGCCCAGCAGGACATTGCCACTGCTGCCGCCAAGTTCGTGGCAGAAGCAGTCGCATCGCCTGTGTTCTACCTTGTAGCAGGTGGGGCAGTCGTGCACTTGCATTGTGCCAAAGGGGGCCGATTACAGCAATCAGTACAAGTTCATGTGAGTTTGGGCATTTCTGTTCGTGCGTTGTTGCAAACTTTCTGCTCACAGACATATCGAATTATGCATTTGTCTGCCACTGTTGTTGATGCAGCACTGCTGCTGCTGTTGCTCAGCAAAAGCAGTAGCAGTCTGCTTGCAGTGGAAGCAACACCCTGTACCTGCGCCTCACACATGTTTTGCAACAGACAGACAGCTCGCTTCTTCTCTCCTGTGTTCCACGTTCTAGTGCAGGCTTGCCGACCATCCGGGTTGTCTGGTTTCCGTTTAGTGTGCCATCCTCTGGTCTGAGGCCTGTCCACTGCTGACAGTAGTGTCTAGCGCTTGGCGCTAAAGAGCTGGCTCCACACCTCCTACTTGCAGCTGCTGCTTCAAGTCGCCCTTGTAGTTGTGCCACAACCTGGCCCCCACCTTGCTGGCACCGCGTGTTCGATTGCTTGCAGGCTTGCTTACCATCAAGCTGGTGTCGAGCACTGGCGAGCAGGCCTCAGGCATCTTGGTGGCAGCCGCAGCCCCGGTGACGCTGCTGACCGCGCTGTCCAAGAGCAGCCTGGGCAGGCAGGTCCAGGAGGGGCTGACCCAGAAGCTGCCGCAGCTGGAGGGAGACGCAGCGGCACTGAAGCAGCAGCATGCAGGTGCGCTGGCGGGCGGGCGACGTTGCATGCGGACACGTGACAGCGCAGTATTTGAAATAGGCCGTGCTCTGTGCTGCGTATCGGTCCAGTTGCAGAGTCTCATCAGAACATACTCGCAAGCACAGTCATGCGGTTCTTGATATTCACACATGTCTTGATGGTTGGCGCTGCTGTACACTTGCAGAAGCACGCCGCCGCAGCCGCTGGTATGGACCGCAGCGACTGCAGCTGCCAGCAGCACTGGGCGGCGGCCAGCCCCATCTGCGGGTGCCGTGGCTGGCGACTATGGCTTTGACCCGCTCCGGCTGTCCGAGCAGCCGCAGCAGTTTGACCAGTACTTTGAGGCAGAGCTGCTGCACGCGCGGTGGGTGGCCTTGCACGGAAGTGTGACAGCGCATGCATGTCTCGTGCCTGTGCTGCGTGCATGATGGGTGGGTGGTCGTGCGCATTGCAGTGTTTGTCTTGCTGTGCTGTGTTCTGCACGGCGTGCACTGCATCAGCTTGTGTGGCGGCACGTTGCTGCCTTGCTGTGTGCCATTACCTTTTGTGTAACAATCTCACATGTTCTTGCACGGTGGGTGATCATCATCGATGCTGCTGCCGCATGATTGTCGGAGGCTGTCACCTCGCACGACAGATGTGATTGCTGCACTTGCCTGACTGTGGGGAGCAAGTTGTTGTAGCTAGCTCAGCTTTCACCGAAGCTCTGTCTGACTGAACCCTCTGCAGGTGGGCCATGCTTGCTGCTGTTGGATGCCTGATTCCTGAGATCCTCAGCATGCAGGGCGTTGAGCTAGGGGAGCCTGTCTGGTGGAAGGTCGGCGCTGCCAAGCTGCAAGGAGGCCTCACCTTGAACTACGCAGGCATCGAGGGCTTCAGAATAGCAGGTGGGAGCTCTTACCCCCAGGGCTACACATAACCAGTAAAAGCAGTCAAAAAATCATAATCAAAATTACAACTCTTGGTGAAAAACAGGCCATTTGCGGCTTTGCTGTGCAAGAGATGGGGCTTGCCAGTGCTTGCCGCCTGCATTGCTGCGCCCTTTCAGCTCTACTCATCTACCCATCCTGCTCCCCACATTGGTGCTTTGGAGACCCGGCTGCTGCTGTTGCTGCTGCTGCTGCTGCTGCTGCTGCTTCCGCCCCCCAGGCAAGCAGGGTATCGGCATCATCGCCGCCTGTCAGGCAGTGCTGATGGGAGGGCCAGAGTATGCACGGTGAGGGGCGGCTGGCCAGCGCAGGTGCTGCTGCAAGGCAGCTTTGGCTACAGCTGTAGCTGAAGCAAGCTGGGCAAGCAGCCATGCATCGCAGGGAGGTCTGCAGCTGGATGAATGAGGCTGACTGCTGCTGCATGGCTGCATGTCGCCTTTGCTAAAACGGGACACACACGCAGCTGCATACCTGCTGGCAAGATTGGGGCCAGCCATACTGCTGCCTGCAGCCGGGTAGGTGTGGACGACTGCTGGCTCGTCGAGCACCGACTGCATTCAGCATGTATGCCGTCATGCCTGCGTGCTTGCCTCTGCTGCTGCTGTTGAACCCTGGTTAATGCAGGCAAGTTGGCATCAAGAGCTTGGAGCCAGTGGGAGTGTTCCTGCCAGGTGGGCCAGTGCTGCGTGTTTACACATCCCTGCCACTGGCTCGTGCTGACAGAATCCGATGCACTGACTTTGGTGTGCATTGAAGGTTTTCACAATGATATTTGGTAGGGATAGCTCTGTCCCTTTTTCTTATTTGGCTTGCTCTTGTTTTTGCTCATTGCCCAATGAGCCTGTCATTGGCGCCCCAAGTGGGCGAAGTTACCCATGTCACTTCCAAAATGTGTAAATGTAGTATATGAGAAGGGGCTGGCAACGGTTCGCATACACCCATGCATGTGTTCACACCTTGATGTTGACTGCGTAAAAAACTGCACTGTGCTGATGTTTCAGCATTGGCGCAACTGCTTGTGCTTCATCCACTTTACTGTGCCTTATCTTTCCATGTCACTGGTGCTGTCGTGTGCAGGAGACCAGAATTACCCCGGCGGCGCCCCATTTGATCCACTGCAGTACAGCAGCAAACCAGACGAGTTTGTCGACCAAGCGGTCAAGGAGATCAAGAACGGCCGGCTGGCTATGCTGGCCATGCTGGGCTACTTTGTGCAGGCAGCGGTGACGAGGCAGGGACCTGTGCAAAACCTGGTGGACTTTCTGGCTGATCCAGTGCACAACAATGTGTTTGGGTACCTTATGGGCACAGCTGTGTCTCATTGATCACCTTTCACTTATTCAACTGCCTGCTGTTGCAGCACTACTGTGTCAAGGGGTGAAGGCAACTCGATTGGCTCCCGTACCAAGGTTGTATGCTTGGTACGCTGATGTACATATGATGTGATATGATATGTTGCTGCAGCTTTGTTAGGCTGCTTCATGTGCAGCATTGTGACAGAGGGAAGATCTGGCAACTTGAACAAGTGCAGCGGGTTCTGTGGCTGCTGCTTACAGCGCAGGTTGCACAGGGGCGCCCCTGTGGCCATATGCATGCCAGTGCCACAGATCTGCTGAGACAGTACAGTGAATCTACTGGTTGTACTGGGCGTCCATCTTGCTGTGCAGTACAAGACAGATAGTGCTCTGCAACTTGGCTTGGGGCAAACAAACACAGTGTTGTGACTTGAGTAAGCAAAGTTCGAGTTGAATTCAGTGCAGGCCCTGAGGGGGTCATGTTCACCACCTGAACTACTCGTGCAGCATCAAACAGTAGTCCTTCTTACGCAAAAGAACGGTTTTGCGTGAGTACATGTGTTTTTTTGCGCGTACAGCGCGATTGCACGCTGTGTTATGTATCAACGGCAATAACATGAAGTGGTTTCGTAATACCCAAGGTAACAGCAGAGTGGCTTGGATGTGAGGCCCACCGAATGTAGAATGTGACCGTGTGTTAGTCGGATGTTGAAGAGGTCCTTTTTGCTACAGTGCCGTCCATTGACACCAGCCTACTTGCTGAAGTCTGCAGTCCTGCATGTTGCAGTGACCAGTTGTGATCGCTCCAGTCCTTGCTAAAGCCACGGCAGAAACACTAGCAACGCATTATCCTACTTAAGTCGGTGTTATTTCAGACAACCAAAGGACTTGCACCAGAAATTCACCAGATCACCAGCACCATGCTTACGGCAGCAGTGCCTCAGCTGCTGCGGGCAGCCCAGGTGCTGCCACAGGCGCTATCGACACTTTCTTCCATGCATACTTCGTCGAAGGTGTCTCAGCCAGTCGCGAAGGCAGCAGATGCGAAACCAGCTGTGTTCAAGGTATGCAGACTTGCTTGTTGCAGCCGAGCATCGTGTGTTGCTTTTACAAGGTTCACGGTGTTTAATCAAAGAGCAGCACGCAGCAGCTGATGTGTGGGGCGGTTGCTGATGAGGCAACAGCAGTAGTGTCGGGACCACTGGTTGGGAGACGACTACTGCTCCATGCACTAGCGCATGGCATTCCTCTTACATGCTTGCTGGACAGCCCAAGTATTAGGGCAGCATTACTACCCAAAGTTTTAGCAGCAGCTGAAGTTGTCTCATAACGATGCTTGACCATCATAATTGAGGACAGCTGAGGGTACCTATGGCAGGACAACATGAGCAGCACACTCTTGAGCAGCAGCAGCAGCAGCAGCAGCAGCAAGAAGTTCTGATTCTGTCCATGAAGTTTTGTTTCATGGACAGATCTTGAAAGCCACGGGGTCTCCACCGCAGCGTATGGGGTCAGCAGTGACCCATGAGAAGCAGCAGCAGGAGCAGTGGCAGTACTGGTCGCACAACCTGCTGCAATGAGCCATGCCCTGCAGCATGCATTTGTCACTCGCCACACCACATGCACTGCACACTCCCATGCCCAACACCTCACCAGCAGCAGCACCAGCAGCTGGGCCACGCAGCATACAACCCCACCGCTGCCTTCATGCAGGAGCTTCAAGTAGGCTAGCACTTATGGGCACAGCAGGTGGCACATCAGCCCCTTCTGGTGATGCTTTGTTGTCCTGAAGTAACGAATCCATCTTGTTCATGTGCTGTGTTTGAAACCTTGTGCTTGCAGGAGTTTCAGGTCTACCGCTGGAGCCCGGATGCACCGGAGCAGCCCAAGTATGTGTCCTACAAGGTGGACATCAATGCGTGCGGGCCCATGATGCTGGATGTGCTGCTGAAGATCAAGGATGAGCAGGACCAGAGCCTCGCCCTCAGGCGCTCCTGCAGGTGGGCGTTGTGTTGTGCGGGCTGGTGGTGGGCGACCCGTCTGCAGCAGCACCGCAGCAGAAGCAGCTGTGCAGCAGCAGGAGCGCAGCTGTAGGACCATCAGTGACTCGGTTGCTTTTGGCGGGCCCTGCCTTCAACATGGTGTCTCATCTTTTTCCAATCACACCTCGCATGCCCAGCAAGTGCACAGTGTGCTATGTAGTTGTAGACAAGCGAAGAAGGCCTTGATGGCTGTGGCCTGTGCGCGCAATCAGCAATAGCCAGGGCAACCTGCCCTGCCTCAGCAAAAGTGAACAGCGGCCGGGTGAGGCACCACACTTGCCCACTGCCTGCTGTGTACGGCCTCCGATTACATACGGTGCATTCTTTTCTTCCTATCTGCACGTCATGCCTGTCCTGACGTTATGGTGGGTGCACTTGTCTGCTGTTTACACTCGTGCATCAATAAAACAAAAATTTGCAGGGAGGGCATCTGTGGCTCCTGCGCCATGAACATTGATGGACAGAACAACCTGGCGTGTTTGAGCAAGGTCAACAGGGACCCCGCCAAGCCTTCGCGCGTGGCTCCCCTGCCACACATGTTTGTGGTCAAAGACCTAGTCGTGGACATGAGCAACTTCTACTCGCAGTACAAGAGCATCAAACCCTACCTGCAGAAGAAGGGCGCAAGGTGGGGGCTCAGGGTGTGTTTCATCAGTTCGTTGCCTGGGTGTTGAACGCTGGGCTGCTGTCTGGTGCATGGTTGGGTGCGTTCCAGCCGTTTCTTGACGTCCTCGACTCTCATGCACTTTCAGTCATGGCATGCAGAGTCGAGGACGTCTCTCATGCACTTTCAGTGATGGCATGCAAACTAGCACCACTCTCAACTTCTTCATGCACCTGCCACCTGCTGCTCGTTTGCAACCACTTGCTTGTACAACTGACCATTGTGTGCTCTGTCCACTTTGTGTTGCTGTTGCCTTGCCGACCTCAATGCCAACATGGATGGCGCAATCAAAGTACTCAAGCAGAGCAATGCGAAACGTATGGTCTGTTCTAGTGCTTGTCAAGGCTACATACACACAGGTTGCAGAAGAGCCTTGCGTGACCTTGTGTGCCTGTGGTGCCTGCTTCGCTGCATTTCTGCTGCAGCACCGACCCCAGCTCTGAGAAGAAGGAGATCTTCCAGTCAAAGGACAGCCGAGCCAAGCTGGACGGCCTGTACGAGTGCATCCTGTGTGCCTGCTGCTCAACCAGCTGCCCCAGCTACTGGTGGAATCAGGACAAGTACCTCGGCCCCGCAGTGCTGCTGCAGGCATACAGGTGGGGTTGTACACCTCTTACATGCTATGTGTCTGTTATTTTTGTGTCTGGCTTGCTGCCCCTTCAGCTGCACCAGGCATTAGTGGCAGCTGGACTTGCGGTGCTGCTGCACGTTTACAGGTGGGAGTGAAGACCTTTTACATGGTATGTGCCTGTTACTTGTGTGTCTGGTGCTGCTGCAGGCATACAGGTGGGGTTTGAGAGTTTACATTGTGCAGCCTGTAAGCTTGTGGTTTTGTTCCATATGCTTTGTGAGGTTTGGTTGTGCGTTTGAGCCTGCTGCTCCGCCAGCTGGCTTAGTTACTCGTGGTTGGGACTCAGGCTGTAAATTTAGAAACTCTGCAATGCTGCTGCAGATTTACAGGTGCCTAATGAGGGTGTTTGTCATGCACACGTGCAGTGTAATGTCACTGTTTGGCTTAGCTCTCCATGAGTATGCGGCAGCAGGTGGCCCAGTATGGGCTGTAGATGGCGTGTTGTGTCTGGTTGTATGTGATGTTTATGGGTGCTGATTGATGTACTGCACGGGCTCAACCGGTTCTGTTTGTCCATGCTGCAGCTCTGCATGTCCAAGTCACCTGCTGTGCTTGCCAGCCAGGTGGAAGCTGGCAGGGCCTGTGCTGCTGCTGATGCATGCAGGCATGCCTGTTAAGAGTTTGCTGCTTGTTGCCGTGCCTCTGTGTTGCTGTGCCTACCCTTTGACAACCCCCTGCGTTGACACGTACTCTGTGCAGGATGGTACTCATTCTGCTGTTGTGGCTGCTGCGGTGTAGGACAGGTGAGTTCAAACATAACAACCTCGCCATGCGTGTGTGCTCACCACCTGCTGCTGCTGCTGCTGCTGCTGTGTTTGTTGTCGTGCAGGTGGGTGATTGACAGCCGCGATGACTTCACTGCTGAGCGGCTGGCGCACCTGGACGACGCGTACAAGCTCTACCGCTGCAAGGTGGGCAGACGGGCTCATGAGGGCTCATCAGCATTGCAGACAGCATAGCGTCAGCAGCAGTGCATCATACATGGCAATGCCTGGATGTGGTCCTGCTGCGGGGTGAGCAGCACAGTGCAACCACGATAAGCTCTTGGTAACCACCTGATGCAGACACAACGGCAGCAACAGCAGCAGCACCCCATCCTAGTGGCGTGTCAAGCCGTAGTTTGGACGCGTGCACTGCCAGCCACCCTTCAGCCCGGCGGCAGAGAAGCTGTAACAGACAAGCGCCTGGTGGAAGCTGACTCAGCTGCTGCTGCTGCTGCTGCTGCCACAGACGATCATGAACTGCAGCCAGACCTGCCCCAAGGGCCTCAACCCTGGCAAGGCTATCGCCAAGCTCAAGCAGAGCCTGCACAAGGGCTCGCCAGTTTGAACACGAAGCTGCGGCTTGCTGGCTTGCCACAGCAGCAGCAGCAGCAGCAGCAGCAGCACAGGGTGGGCGAGTAGAGCCTGGCCATAGGCTCACCGGTGTGAAGCAGCTTAGCCGCAGCTGCAGCACCAACACAACTGCCAAGCTCAAGCAGAGCTTGCACACGAGAGAGCCGTCAATTGGAGGTA
The DNA here is from genome assembly GCA_014080715.1 of Scenedesmus sp. NREL 46B-D3. Classification (NCBI taxonomy): domain Eukaryota; kingdom Viridiplantae; phylum Chlorophyta; class Chlorophyceae; order Sphaeropleales; family Scenedesmaceae; genus Scenedesmus; species Scenedesmus sp. NREL 46B-D3. The sequence goes on along the minus strand of JACERP010001391.1, from coordinate 13,446 downwards.
CAGCAGGTACAGCAGTGCTGCATCCTGCCGTTGGCAGCTGCTGTGGGAGGCTGCACAAGGGATTGATGTTGTACAGCAGCTGCTGCAGATCAGGGCCTTAACAAAGCAACAGCTGCTGCTGTGGCTGCGGACAACCTTTGGGTTGGCCCTGGCATGCATAGGTGTTGGCAGCAGCACATAATGTTGAGACTTGCTGCTGGGTTGTGCAGCGCAACCTAGGCTGCATCAGCGTTTTTTGTTGCTGCTCCACAACCTACTTGGGCTGGTAGCTTGTGCATGTGTTGCTGCACAGGAGCTTATTCGCGGCGGAGGTTGGTGCTGTGGGGCCATGCAGCTCTTGCTGGTGCGCTCTGTTGCATACAACAATTTCTCGTGATGTCGTGGGTTGAGGTCTGGGGATTTTGAAATGCAGTATGCCGGTTACACTAAGTGTGCATGTCAAACTTTTCTTGAATGTTGCCGACTGTGTGCTGTCCAAGCGTCGTATGACATGGCCTGCGACATGTCGCGGGTTCTTGTCAGGCAACACGTCAGCTGGGTTGCCACACACATGACAGTGGGTGATCAGCAGTGCGTGCGTGCTACAGCAACAGCAGCGACAGCAGCAGTTGCTCCATGCATGTGGGTGGTTGGTGGGCATTTGGCATGTACTGAATGCTAGTGCTGTGTCCTTTCACATAACACCGTCAGCTGCGGTGTGGCTGGCCCTGGACTCATGATTGTACAGCAGGATTTGGTTTGTGGCGTTGGATGCTGATGCTGAGAGGGCAAGTCAAGATACAGCAGCTATGGTGGCAGAGGCTCCAACCTGTCATGTGGGTAACGCATTTGCTGCCTTGTGCTGTGTAGTGTGTTTGCTGCGACTCTTCACAGCGTGGTATACTATCGGTGCTAGTGCCGTGTCCTTTCACTACCGGTGCCGCACATTTGGCGGGGATGCCAGGCCGAAGGGCCCGTGGGCCTGCAAGTTCACATGGGTAGCAAAACTTCGCCATTGCTTGGTGCGCCCCTAGCTGTGCATTACACCTGGTTACCAGGTGCCAAGTACATCCGTCCTTGTTCACGCTGGCACACCAACCATGACTGGATGACCATTCACCAGTTGAGTCAGCGACACAACATATGTGTGGGTTAACGGGGTACCGCACTGAACATGTGCGAGCGCTTGATCATCAACATGATGTGGATGCACCAACTGCAGCTGGGTACGTCTGCCAGCTTGACTTGCCACAGCACATGTAAGATGCTGGTACAAAGTTGCAACAACAGAAGCAAGCATATGTTCATGTATGAAGTTGCTGGCTCATGAAAACACAGTTCATGGATGCCTTACCCAGTCCCAAGCTTGCAAGCCACCCGGCATGAGACGTGCAACACCCTCATTTGCAACATCTGATGATACTCGCCCATATCCTGGAAGTCCATTCATCACAGTAAGCACCATACTAATGTGTACATTTCAAGTTCACGGTGCAGAGTCCCCACATCCCATGGCATGCTGCCTGGTGCGCCTCAGTGCTCAGTCCAGTTCAGCTGTGGTTCCTGAGCCTGTCAAGGGATATGGACAGCCCTGTCCTGTGCTGGCATACAACAGCTGCGACAGCCCCTGTGCTGCTGCTTGCAGCACCTGCTGCGCTGCTGATGATGGGAGGTGGGGGCGCCTCACATCTTGCAGCCCTAGAAGGAAATCCATCCGCCAAAGGGCCAGGGGCCTGCAGGACGGCAAGCAGCAGAGACGCGCACACCAGGCTGTGAGCTTTGCGCAGCATTGCATCGCAGCAGCAGGCTGGAGCATTGCGCACTCCGTGTTGCACAAACCACACACCCCACACACACGAGTGTGGCACCGTGGCAAAGCGTCCGTGGTGCATGCGCGCATGCAGAGGCTGCGCAAGCCAGCACTGGCACCTCTGCTTGCTGGTGCCGTGAGCGCCTCCAGCCTGCTGGAACAAACTTGGCTTGAACACAACCCCTCTGACATCATGTGCATCAGCATTGTGCGCAGCAACTCGGCGTGTTTGTGGGTGCGCGTGTTTCATGCGGCCTGCTGGCAAACAAGTTGCCAGTGTACTGCATGCTAGTGGGCTGCCAGTGTACTGCATGCTAGTGCCGTGTCCTCGCACAAGCAGCCCACGTGTGCCAATTCAGACAGCGCCCTGCAATTGACCAGCATGCTGCCTGCCCTGATAGGTTTGTTTGACGCTGGCAGCCAGGTCACGCGCCCAGCTGTTCAGCTCTGGGATGCTGCAGCTGGCAGCAGCAGTGCGCAGGGTGTACATGGAGCGCTGCTGCTTGTCAGGGCGCTTGCGCATGGGTTCACCTGGTTCTGCGCCAGCTCCGGCAGTGACGTCTGGATCACGCCCAGCACCTGCAGGGACGAGGGTAACAATGACAGCAGCGGTGCGCATGCGCAGGGGGCCTCAGACACATAGCATGAGGCACTGCACACTTGCGATGGGGATGCCATCTTCGCACACTCCACACAACACACAACTGGCAAGCAGGCACAGCAACATAACAGGTCATACGCATGCAAAAGCAGACAGCCACAAAGACTTGTCAGGCACCCGCTTGCTGTGTATGCACCACCTCACAGGCATCTGCAAACATGCAGGTGGAGCATCACATGCAGCTAGCACTGTCACAGGTGCATGCCGCTATAAACCGACTATAAAACATTCAGGTTTATAGCCGGTTTACAGTCGGTTATACAAGTCATGAGCTATAATATTATCGCTTCCTGAGGCTTTTATAGCAAGTCATGAGCTATAATTTTATCGCTTCCTGAGACTTTTATAGCAAGTCATGAGCTATAATTTTATCGCTTCCTGAGACTTTTATAGCTGAGTGGTCACAGGTGCATGATGCTATAAACCAACTAAAAAACAATCGTTTTATAGTCGAGTTTGTAGCTGGTTTATCAGATGAGCTATAATTTTATCGCTTCCTAATACTTTCATAGCTGAGTGTACAACAGTTACAAACCGATTACAAACCGACTTCAAAGCGTAGTGCGCACACTGTAAAACCAAGCAGCATTCCAGCAAATGGGCATGCAGAGACACCTGTGCAATGCAGCACCCCTTCCCCATCACAATAGCTGCACACACTGTGCAATGCAACACGCCTTCCCCAGCACAGTAGCTGCACCAAACTGTGCCGTACGTACGGTGGGGTATACCCCACACATCATCACAACAGCAGCACACTGTGCTGCTGTCATCATGCATGCCCACTCTTTACCACCGCTCACATATCAAGGCAAAGTTTAGGGATCCTGGTCCTGCCTCCTGCACGCACTGGAGCGCCCGCGTCTGGCAGTTCAAACTCAGGCACTTCACTTTGCCCACGCTTGCGCTTGGTGCCTGCTGCCGCTATAGCGCTGGCGGTCTGCACTTGAAGCGCTGCAGAACCACGCTGTCTGCCTCTCATATTTACACATTGTGCCTGTACGGATCTATAAAAGGTGACAATAGTATGCAGCTGCAAGGACAGCAGACTTTCTGTGACAGAACATGTACGCGCCTGCTGGCTGATGCTGGATCACTGCGGGCTGTCGTCGCAGTCGCCGTCCAGCGGACAGTAGCCAGCATGCGGACCAACTAGGCAGACAGTGCAAACCCAGGTCCCTTCGCAAGGCAGGCTGTGGCTCTAGAGCGAGATCTCGGCCTCACTTCGGCAGTTCCCCTGAGCGCCTTGCCTCTCGAATGTTGTGTGGCGCTCAATCCTTGCCAGCTGACAATAGCGGTGGCCATCAACCATGATGGCATGTAGAGCGCACCCCACCCCGCCACTCGGAAAGCGAGCCATATGCCAGGTCTGGCATAAGGTTGGTTGGTTAGTGAGCGATATAACAGGGTAATCAGGTGGTTGATTGTGAGTCTGCGTGACTTATATCTGCAAGTTTCCAGCTGCTTCAGCCGAGGCGCTGCTTGGTAGTTCCTCCAGCCGAGGAGCTGCTAAGCCGCGGTGTTGTCACCGGCTGGAGGTATTTCATGTACCAGCTGCCCTCGTTATTGTAATGTAAGCAAAAAAAAAATGATTGGTTTCGTTAACAACTCTAAAATTCCTTCTTTGGTACTTGCTTCGGTACCTCACAAAGTGGACCAGTGACCCAGGGCGAAACCGATCATTTAATCATGCGGCGCCAATGTCAAATACCGTACTATGGCACTGAACAACAGAGGCAACATGCTTCAACGGCTTCATCAGTTTGTAAACGTGTTGTCAGTCCCCGTGCATGCGTTTAACGCATCAATCGGCGCCGCCGACTTTGAAGGCACAACGCTCGACAATGATGCCTTTCATCATGCTAGGTAACAACCCACCTTATGACAATGATACCCAAGTTCTCCTGCGCAGCTGCAAACGATGAGAATAGTCGCCTTGTTTCCAGGTGTTGCACTGTCACAGGTGCATGCCGCTATAAACCGACCTTAAAACATTCAGGTTTATAGCCGGTTTATAGTCGGTTATACGAGTCATGAGCTATAATTTTATCGCTTCCTGGGACTTTTATAGCAAGTCATGAGCTATAACTTTATCGCTTCCTGGGACTTTTATAGCAAGTCATGAGCTACAATTTTATAGCAAGTCATGAGCTATAATTTTATCGCTTCCTGGGACTTTTATAGCTGAGTGTACAGCAGTTACAAACCGACTACAAACCGACTTCAAAGCGTAGTGCGCACACTGTAAAACCAAGCAGCATTCCAGCAAATGGGCATGCAGAGACACCTGTGCAATGCAGCACCCCTTCCCCATCACAATAGCTGCACACACTGTGCAATGCAACACGCCTTCCCCAGAACAGTAGCTGCACCAAACTGTGCCGTGCCCCACACATAAACACAACAGCAGCACACTGTGCTGCTATCATCATGCATGCCCACTCTTTACCACCGCTCACATATCAAGGCAAAGTTTAGGGATCCTGGTCCTGCCTCCTGCACGCACTGGAGCGCCCGCGTCTGGCAGTTAAAACTCAGGCACTTCCCTTTGCCCACGCTTGCGCTTGGTGCCTGCTGCTGCTGCTGCTGCCACTGCGGCTCAGCCACGTTTCTGCTGTGGCTTCGTCTTCGTTGGAGCTGGCGAGTTGCACTCGTCGCTGTCATCATCTTCCAGCTGCATATCGTCATCCACCTCAGTCTCCGCACCTGATGGCAGCTCCTCCTCCATCTCCTGCGGCTGCTTGCGGGCTGCCTTGCGCTGCTGCTGCTGCTTCTTGGATTTGCTCGCAGCAGCAGCTGCAGCAGTTGCCTTGCCGCCGCGTGGAGCAGCAGCTGCCCTGCTGCCTGATGCAGCAGCAGCCTTGCTGCTGGCCTTCACCTGCATGGCAGCATCTGCTGCTGCCGCTGCTGCTGCCAGCAATGCTGAACTGCCGGGGGTTGCTGATGCGCCGCTCCTGCCAGTGGCCAGCAGTTTCAGCAGGCTGGATGCAGCTGCGTCAGACTCATCTGCCTGTGGCGGCAAAATGCATGCAGCAGGGTGCACACACATTCATACAAGTGAAGCAGTTAGTAACAGCTCAGGAAGCTTTGAATTCAACATGTGCGTCTGAGGTTGGAGGTTGATATGTGGGACAACGTCACCGCTGCATACCACTGCAGAGACACACTCGGTAGAGGGCTAAACCAATGTGTCCATTTCTGCAAGCAGTTGGTTGCTGGTGAAGGACTTGCTGTCTTATGGTCATGTCCCAACACCAAAGCTGGCTTGGTACAGAGCAAATGTGGTGTTTCTGCTGCTTAGCCTCAGCTCACCTGGTCACGGACGCTTCCTGTGTCACCACCTGCGATGCCGCGGGGCACCGGCGGTGCTTCACGGGCTGCTGCTGCTGCTTGCGCAGCAGCCTGCCCAATAACTTCGTTGCGGTCCTCTTTATATGAGGGTACGCTCGTCCAGCACCTTGAGGCAGCAAAAATCAGTCAACAGGGGCGAGCGGGAAGGCGAGGTTAGCCACATTCTTAGTTAGTGTGTTAGCACACAATGCATTATCATGGCACCATCATTCAAGCAGGCGCTACACAATCACACATAATTATTACAGGTCAACTATTCTATAGCAGTAACTAAAACAACGTTCTGCATCATTGTCAATCAACATGGCCAATTGCACATGATGCTGAAGCAGCACACCCTCCCCGCTTGCATAACATGCTGTTCACATGTCCATTGCATCTGCACAAGGCAACAGCCCACACACCTGCTCCCAGTCTTTGTGTGGCTTGTTGGCCTTGCAGCAGTCGTAGATCTCTTTGCTGCGGCCCTTTTAGCTGCGCCACTCCAGAACCTTGTCCCACTCCACCTCGCCACTACTGCTTGCCACCTGGTGTCGACAGGCACAACAGGGTGCTGTGTGTTCCATTTTTTGCAGAGGCATCGCTGATTGCAGCACCACATCACTTGTGTCCAGCTGCATGGTTACGCATGCGCAAACTGCGCAGGGTGTCAATTGTCAGCACCTGCAGTCAGGTGACAAAACAATGGCTCATATAAGGCAGCAGCAGGGCACACAACGTCAAGAAAAATGACATCGCTGTCTCTGTCAGACAACAACAGCATGTTGCGCCACCTCTGCTGCGGATCTTGCTGCACTCTGCCGCTGCTGCTGTCGCTGCGCACACCAAGTTGCTGCTGTACCAGTTGCTGCCGCTGCTGCTGCCGCCGCCGCTGCTGCTGCTGCTGCTGCTGCTGATGATTATGTTGGTGTTGTACATCTGCTCTGCTGTACCTACATAGTGAGTCGTGTTGGTGGTAGACGTCGGTCACAACAACCTTCCTTCATAACCACCTTCCTTCATCCCTCTGGGACCCTTCTATCCATCCTCGCATGACGTTGATCTGCAAATGAACAGGCACCACGTTCAGGTGTTCAAAGCATGGCTGCTGTCTTGTTGAAGATCTCTGGCTGAATCTCAGGCAGCAGCTGCTTGCAAGCGCTGCTGTCAACCAGCTCCTCCTGTCAAAGCACTGGCTGCTGCTCACCTGTTCAACACAGCTTGAATCTGCCATCGATACACTGTGCTTGTACATGATGCATGAGGGCTTGACGTGGCATAGCCCAGCACAGCAGCTGCTCCAGATCGCCCATACCAGCTGCTGCTGCTGCTCTACCCCAGGTCAAGTTGCGATCATCCAGCCATCGCCATCATCCAGCAAGAGACGGTAAGCGTTCAAAGATCTAAAAACAACCTTTACACGAAGGCATCATCGTAAGCGCAGCGTGTGCGAGGCTGAGCGTTCCACCCACTACCAATGGCTTCATCACACAGCTGTATTCCCGCCAGCTCCCCGATATCACTGTTGATCTGGTACAAATGAAGCGTTTCAAGCGGCACAAACAAGCAGCTGTTTGGTAGAGTTTGAGTTGAGGTGACAATGTCTTAAGCCCTGGCACCACGGTAGCTGCCGCCATCCTTCACCAAAGGCTTCTGGATACACAAGTTAAACTAACAAAAGTTTTCAAGCAGGTAGATGTTCATCGAGACGGAGGCATGACCCGGTGTCACTGGCCAGGTCAGCTGCAGACGCTCAGCTCGGTTCTTATCACAAGAACACAACACTTCATCTTGGTGGCAGCCATAACTAAAACCAGCAGCTTTGACACGGTGGTACGTGCATATGTGCCCAGTACCAGGCAGCCACAGTGCTGAGCTACAACTTTATAGTTTGGTGAGTTTATAGTCGCTTTTCACGACTATAAAAGCTGTTGTAGCCAGGTTATAGGCAGTTTGTAGCTGTGCTGCACCCCCACAGTGTTGCTGCATGCACATGCCTGTAGAATGCTGCCTTACAAAGCTTGCGCTGACGCTGCAGCGCACCAACATGCTGGCGGGCCACCTGCATATGCGCATGTCAGTAACCTCCAGCCTGCTGATGGCAGCACACACCTCAGCACCTCAAAGGACACACCAAGCACCTGGCCAGCAGCAGCAGCAGCAGCAGCAACAGCAGGAGGAAGGCGTAACTAGAAGGGTGCAGTGAGCAGTGACAGCTGCCTGTTTGTTTGGCAGGTTGCCGTACCATACGGCTGTGACATCATGCGAACTGCAGCCCATCTTCTCAAGGTCACAGGAGCAGCATTGCAGTCTCTGAAGGTTGCTCAGACAAGCATTACATCAAAGAACAGCAAGACTGCAAGAGCTGATGACCGCAATCACACATACTTAATCGCTTGCCAAGGTTCCTGTGTATTGGCTGCAATCATACTGTTCCACACCAGAGCCAAGACACCTTCAGTTCACCATCATTTCACGTTCCATGCCAAGCTGAGGCTTACCAAGCCATCCTGAATGTTTAGAATTGAAGTTGAGCATCCTGTGATCATCACGTTAAGAGGGAGTCTGAACAAAATGTAAAAGAACGGATTTGACGGCTCCTGGGCTCCAGGTAAATGCAAAACATCATACCTTCAAAGCAATGCTTGACCAGGAGCGGCCCGCTCAAGCTCTCCTGGTGCTCCGAGTGTGCTGTAAATTGTATCCTGGCAGCAAATTTCAAATTGCTGCTGTCCAGCATGACACCTACCACCTGACAGCCTGACTGCGGCAGATTGCTGTGCCTGCTGTTTCGGGTACGCCCTGCTGTCCAGGGCTTGCAACAACATCGACAGTTCGAACTTCAGGAGCTGACGGCTCTGGTTTTACCAAATACCAAATACCAAAGTAGGGCGACAGGCCCACCCACTAAGGAGCCAAACAAGGCTCATGGGGTTGACAATTTGTGAAGATGGGCTTCCACTGGTTGGAAAAAATCAGCCACTGAACAGGGGTGGTTTTGACCAGATCCCCCGCCAAAAAGTGCGGCCGGCCGGAACAGACCCACTGATCAGTGAATCATGAAGGCCACCTGGTCGATGTTGGCCAAGGCCTTTTGACGGAATGGTCGAGATCGCCAACTGGTAACTGCAAGCCCTGCTGCTGTCAGCACCGCACTGCAGGTGTGCAGGCGCTGCCAGGCTGGCTGTTGTGCCCATGCACATGACACCGCATCCCGCCTGCAGCAGCAAGTAAAAAGCAGCAGATGCTGTGTTTCTGATGAGCAACGAAGCCCAGCCAAGCATCTGACCAAATGGCTGGGTTGCACCAATGGGCAGCAGAGCACCAAGGTGGCAAGGCAACACAATTACTTCAGTCACAGGCTTGGTGCATGAGCTGTGATGACAGAATCACGGCAGCTCATGAACAAGATCCAATCAAATGGGTGCTGCATTTTGCACCAGTGATGCTTGAGCTGCACAAGTGTACAAACTCATAGAGGCAGGACAGAGAGCACGAGATGCATGCAATTGCTGAATAAACAAGTGGCGTGCTTGTACTTAACCTGCTGGGTGCCGGATTACCCAGTCACAGTTGAGTCTTCTGCAGGTCATGAGGTCCACCTAAGCACCCAGAACCCTCAGACCAACCATCCAGCTCGCAGGAATGTACGGTACTTGACAAAGAAGACGGCTACTGATATGTCACAGTAGTTCAGTGTTGCCACTCGCCACAGCACCATATGCAAACAGCGCTGTATGCTGCAAGGCGAGCATGCATGGCTGGCTGCAGCGACTGCAACTTGATGCATTGCACATGTGCATGGTGGCAGGGCTCTGTGCAGCCTTCTGCAGTGGAGGTGCAAGCAACTGCTGCAGCATTGCAATCACTGCGCTGAGTGTACTGGTGCCTGACTCGCAGACAAGCAAGTTGGCCGAGTTGCTGCTGTTCATCGCGTGCTTGGTCAAGCTTGGGCATCCGCTGGTGAAAACCAGCGTACTAACCATGGCATTGCTGCTTGTGTGCGCAGACTGGCACGAGGGGTCGGGTGCCCCTGTGTATTTCTGGCTTGCTTCCCTGCTAGGTCAAAGTGCTGCTGCTTATCACACGGCATAGCATCAAGGGGCAGGCACGCTTGATGCTTGCATGCATGCAAAGCTGGACCTTTGGACCCATTTGCATTTTGCTGAGTGCCACACCACTTATACCTGCAAGTGGCTGTACAGACAAGCCGCACATTTTGCTCTGCTGAGCAAAGTCACAGCTGTCACTGTGCATCATAAACCAGCAAGTGTAGCACCTGTAGCACCAGAAAAGAAGGCAACCGCCAGTTGTAACACATACATTTGGTCCACACAGCAGCCCCTCGGCAACATTGTAACACACCTGCTGCCAACGATGGTAGCTTTGTTGTCCTGCTGGAAACCCGTTGCCCAGCCGCAGGGACCTCGCGCTATGCAGCTTGCAGTCAACGGTACTAGTACAAGTACTTATTTGCTGCTGCAGCTCCTGCTATGCGCCGGCCCTAGATACAACAATGATTAGCTCCTAAGTCATTAGCAGCATTCACTGCAGCAGCTCAACTCCAGCTGTCATCACAGGAGCAGTGATAAGACTTCTTAGCAGCATGTTTTTTTGGATGAGAGTCCAGCAGAGAGCACTGTGAGGTAAGTCAGCATTGCAGCCTGGTTGCCTGATGCAGGTCAGCAAAAAGGTGCAAGACAGCCTTTGGTGCTTGTACATGCCCGCATGCAACCAAAAGCGCCCCAACACGGCCCACATCCGCAGGTGACCGTGTTATCTTGTTACAATCTGGTGTGGTGCGACTGAAGTATACGGCTTCCGCAACCCTTCAATTATACTGTAATTGCCTCCTTGGTGTCGCTGGCAGTATTTTTTTGCAGCTCTTAACTGCTGCCTGTCGATCGAGTCACGCAGCAGCAATCAACCGCACAGACACACAGAATGCTGCTGTCCAACCACAATATGGTGCCTAGTGCACAGGCTGCATGCAGCCGCAGGGCAGTGATCAGTCGGGCAGCAGTGACAGAGAAGCCAGTGACGAATGGCACCACTGCCAGGGCAAAGGTGAGCTCTCGTGGCGTCTGGAGATCCTTGCTTCGCCCCGTATAAATTCACATTTAGTTGATGTGGTTTCCGGTTTGCTGCAGCCTGGCGTGCCAGAGGGCACACCTATTGTCACACCCCAGGTGAGCAGTAGCAGGCTGCACCCTGAGCAGCAGTACCTGTCGGTTACGCGAGCAACGCTTCGTATCCCGCGCCAATTGTCGCATAGCTTCTGGCCTCAATTAAGTTATGCATACGTGCGCTTCTGCCCTGCAGAACCTGCCGTCCAGGCCCCGCAGGAACAGGCGCAGCAAGACCTTCAGGTCTGGCATCCGTGAGAACTGGCTCTCCCCGCTCACTTCATCCTCCCAATCTTCGTGCACGAGGAGCACGACCGCAACGAGCCCATCGCCTCCATGCCCGGCATCAACCGCCTGGCATATGGCAAGAACGTGGTGGACCATGTGGCAGAGGCTCGCTCACTGGGTGTCAACCAGGTGGTCATCTTCCCCAAGGTACGCAGCAGCGCTTACGCAGGGGCTTGGGTCTTGCCATGTGCAATGCTTGTGCATGTTTGACTGCTTGTACCTCGGCTTGTGCAGCATACCCCTTTGTGTCGTTAGCAGACACGGCTTTATGACTGCAGCCTGACATGCTTGCACAATGGTGCATGTCGCCGGCAACGAGCTGCCTGGTGCGCCACAGCGCTGGGCCAGCATCCATATGCACTCTGTTGACGCAGTGTACCTGCTGGCGTTCTGGTGGTCTGCACCCACAGCCGTGCAGCAATTCCTCTGCACCAACTGCAGCATGGTGCCCACCTGTCCGATGTGGCGAGCATCAACGAACAGCGGGCACAGCTGCACCAGCAGCTGCTGCCGGTGGTCTGCAGTGCAATGTATCGTTAAGTAATGCATGTGACATGCAATCGCTTGCTCGCTGAGTGTGCTTACTTCTTCACCGTCCTCCTACCCTGTGGTTGGCATTCGCTCCCAGACCCCTGACCACCTGAAGACACCCTCAGCGCAGGAGGCGTTCAACCCCAATGGCCTCAGCCAGCGCACCATCAGACTGCTCAAGGACTCATTCCCAGATGTGAGGTACGCATGCGCTGTTTTGAAAAAAATAAAAAAAGGGTTTAGGGTTTTTCATTCCCAGATGTGGAGGTACGCATGCGCTGTTTTGAAAAAAATAAAAAAAGGGTTTAGGGTTTTCATTCCCAGATGTGGAGGTACGCATGCGCTGTTTTGAAAAAAATAAAAAAAGGGTTTAGGGTTTTTCATTCCCAGATGTGGAGGTACGCATGCGCTGTTTTGAAAAAAATAAAAAAAGGGTTTAGGGTTTTCATTCCCAGATGTGGAGGTACGCATGCGCTGCCTTGCTTGCACATTTGTTGGCCCACCATCTGCAGTGTCCGCTGGCGCAGCAAGCAGGCGTGGAGATACGCATGCGCTGCTTCCGGGAATGGAGTCGCGTGTGGCCACGCCGCACTTGTAGACTTGTCAACATGCACCACGCATGATGAACGCATGTTTGCTGTTGCCTTGCATGTTTGTTTGCGCGCGTTGTTCAACAATGGTCAACGGCGCACAATCCTGTGTATGGCACAAGTCATTTGATAGGCGCAGATGCAGTCAGCAGGATACCCGCTGGTGCGGCAGCTGCAGCAGCAAGCGGAGCAGCGCGTGTCATGTGGTGGCCAGGCACTCCTGCCACACCACAGGTGCTGAGTTTGAGCTGCACATGCGCCTCGCAACGGACTGCAGATCTACACAGACGTGGCGCTGGACCCGTACAACAGCGACGGCCATGATGGCATCGTGCGTGACGACGGTGTGATTCTGAACGACGAGACTGTCGAGTACCTATGCAGGCAGGCGGTCAGCCAAGCAGAGGCGGGCGCAGACTGCGTGTCACCATCAGGTGGGTGATGCTACTTAGCACGCAATAGCTGGTTGGTTTAAAAGGGTTAGAGAGCAGCAGCAACAGCAGCGGCATGAGCAGCAGGTGGACAGCCAGGCAGACACAGGCGCAGGCTGCGTGTCACCATCAGGTGGGTGACACTACTCAGCACGCAGCAGTTGGTTTCCCAGGGTTGACGAGCAGCAGCGGCAGTAGCAGGCGAACAGCCAGGCAACGCATGCGCACATTGCGTGTCACCAGCAGGTGGGTGGCAGTCTGCTGCAGCAGGGTGGCCGCAGCGCTTAACTGCAGCAATGTGCTGTAGCACTCAGGTTTGTGGTGCGGCCTCAAAAGGGGTGATGGCACGGGTGTGGTTCAAAATGAGGCGGCACAGACAGCCAGCTAGCTAGGCAGGGGTGCAGACTGCATTTCACAATCAGGTGGGTGGTGCCATCAACTCTGCTGGTGCAGCTCTGGCTGTGGCAGCATTGTGTTGGTCAAGAGTTGCATGCGTGCAGCCAGCTGGGCAGATGCACTGCAGCGTGCGTGTCACCTTCAGAAGTTTGGGGCTGCCCACTTTGCTGACATGGGTTGGCGATGGCGGCGTTGCAGCAGCAGGGGTGAGGCAAGCAGCAGCAGCTGCTGCCGCTGCCTGTCAACCAGGCAGTTTTGGCACATCAGCTGCCTGCAAGCGACCACCCAGGCAGGAAGGGCTGCA